>PVIH01025171.1:0-21216 GCA_004025045.1 Sigmodon hispidus | reverse complement strand
AATCAAGAGAACATTTCAAAGGTATGAGAGCTATTTTAAATAAAATGGTCACCAAGTCATTATATTCAATACATTAGAATAAGATCAGTGTTACTTCAAATGTAAAATAAAAAAAGTCCTAAATGAGTAATAATTATGTCCATAAAATAATTCAAAAATTTTGCTACTCTATGAAATGTAGCACAGATATTATTTGGAGTTTAAACTGTTAGCAGATATATAACTTAAAGGTATGATTTTCAAATACTGTACATTAGTAATACATCTTTATTAGATTCATAATTTTATTTTTATTTAGATAGATACTTCTCTAAAAAGTGTATTAGTATTAACATGTTAAGTATAATTGTTTAAATTCAAAGTTACATCCAAATGACTGTATAACCCTGGTAACACTGAATTAAATTTATATTAGACATCAATGACATGAGACATATTAAAACAAATGCTTTGTTTAATAGGTTACATTTTTCTATGTCCTTTAATTTCTGATTATGACTTCCTCTTGTCAGTCATTGCACTGACATGTATTGCAAAAATGTCTTAGAGGCATAACTGTTTTGTACATGTTTTATCAATATTGACATTTTTGTTTTTTTAAAATTTATTTTATTTATATAAAAGACTTTTTTATTCATGTATGCCCCTCCTTCCTCTCTCTTTCCTCCTCCCAATCCCTCCAAGTCAGCCTTCAGCCTACACTTTCACATCCTCAAATACACTCCTCCCAAAGGGCAAAAAATCCCAAGATGAGCTCAGTATGAAACATCTACTCCAGGAAAGTCCAATATCAAGACTGTATTATGATGAAAGGAATGGGCTTCAAGTTGCCAGCCCATGCACAGGAACACTATCTGATCCCATCCCTTGAGGTTCTACATACTGCCCATGCCAGTCCACATTTGCCTACCCTTGGAGGGCATAGCTCCTGGTCCTGATAACTTCCCAATGGCTGTTCTTGATTAGTTGAGCTCCCCAGAGCTCTAGTCACCCATCATTGTGGCAATTTTCCTCATAATTTTTATCCTCTTGCTCATACAGACTCTCCTCCCACACTCTCCAGCTGGAGCAGGAGCTTTGCCCACTGTTCAGCCACAGATCTCTGCCTCTATCCCTATTCATCTTTGGATGCAGGTTCTGAGATGACACTTTAGGGTGGTTTTTAATTTGACTATAGGAGAAGACCTATTTATTCACTACCTCCACTATTGTTTGGAGACTTATTCAGGGACAACTTTTGAATACTTGGAGGTTTCCCTAGTACCCAGTCTCTTTCCAACCCCACATTGGCTTCCTCTATCAAGATATTCATTTTTTTCTTTCTCTTTGTTACTCCTCTCACTCAACCATCTCCTTTTCTAATGATTTGTTCCCACCTCTTCTTGGGAGGAACCTATTATGATCCCATTTTGCTAAGGTGATCTTTTCTATTTTTTATTGCTAGGGGAATCTCTGCATGTCTCTCTTAAGTACCTTCTGAGCCAAAGATGTTCAAGAGTTGGGGTTATAACTTCTATTAGATCCCTTATTTCTCTGTTGAGTTTATGTCTAGTTCATGTATCCAAGGGTTAAAGTGGGGTATTGAAGTCTCCCACTATTAGTGAGTGGCACTTAGTTTGAGGTTTAAACTTTCATAGTGTTTTTTTTCCTATATAGATGCCATTATGTTGGGGGCATAAATATTCAGCAATGAGACTTTATCTTGGTAAATTTTTTTCTGAGATAAATAAGTAATATCTATCATGGTCTCTTTTGATTGATTTAATTTAAAGTTTATTTTGTTTGGTATTAGGATAGCTACACCAGCTTATTTCTTATGAATCATTTGATTGGACAGTCTTTTATCAACCCTTTACTCTGAAATTGTTTCTGTCTTTGAAGGTGAGGTATATTTCTTGTATGCAACAGAAGGATGACTTCTCTTCATATCCATCCTGTTATGGTGTATCTTTTTATAGGTGAATTTAGTCCATTGATATTTAGGGATATTATTGGTCAATGATTGTTATTTCCTGTTATTTTTTACGGGAGCATATGTATATTCCACTTATGTGAGATTTTTTTCTGTGGGATTATCAATTTTTTTTGGTTTCTTGGGTATATATTATTTTCTTAGTTTGGAATTTTTCCTCTCGTGCTTTCTGTAAGGCCAGAACAGATAAATGACTTAAAAAAAACTTATAACCCTAAGTAAATAGAAACAATTATTAAAAGTCTCCCAATCAAAAATATAAAATAAAAACAAAAAACCCAGAGAACACATGGTTTTAATGCAGAATTCCACCAGAACTTCAAAGGAGACCTAATTCCAACACTCTTGAGATTATTCCATACAATAGAATGAAAAGGAATATTGCCAAACTCTTTTTATGATGTTAAAGTAATACTGATAACCAAATCTCACACAAAGATGCAACAACGAAACAGAATTATAGAACCAATTTCTCTCATGAATATTGACACAAAAAATTCTCAATAAAATACTGGCAAAGCAAGAAAGTTATGTTCTCGTATCAGGTTCTGTCTGTGGTACATGTCTTCACACACTCCTTAGCAGATAGGATGAGAGTTTGTCCATGAGGGACTACTTCAGCTGCACCTAAAAGAGGGGGTATTGCACAGCGACCCTGCCTCCAACTGCATCAGCAGAGAAGGACTGAGGACTTTGAAATCCAGACTCAGACTTTGTATAGAGGTGATATGAGATCAGCAGGCTCTGGCCGGAATCCCTACAGGGAATGTTGTGTTCTGGGACTAGGTTCAATCTCTGGTGCATGTCTCCACACACTCCTTAGCAGACAGAACTAGTGTCTGGCTGTGAGGGGCTCCTCCAACTGCTAATAAAACAGGAGAACTTCCATGGCCACCCTGCCTCCAACTGCATCATCAGAGAACTGAGGTCTTGAAATCCAGAACCCTCCCCAGAGAAGAGTCAGAGATTGTGCAGACCCCTTACTCAGAGGCAACAGGAGACACAAAATCCCTCTTGCAACAACTGACCAGAAGCCACAAAGTTGTGAACCACAGAAACCATAGTCAGGCGCCAGAGCAAAAATGCATATAATAATATAAAGAATAACAAGGTAACTCCAGAAGAAAGTGGTGGTCCTAAACTACTAGACCTGAACAGAGCAATGAAGAGGAAGCAGAAGGAAGAAACACCAAAAACACCTTTATGAAGATCATTGAAGCCCTCAAAGATGATATGAAAAATCCCATTAAAGAAATAGAAGAAAATACAAACAAAAATTGGAAGAGATGAAAAAAATTTTGAAAGAAAACCAAGAAAAGGTAAACCAAAAAATGAAAGAAACATGCCAGGAACTAAAAACTGAAATAGAAGCAATAAAAAAGGCACAAAATGAGGCAAAGATGGAAATAGAAAACCCAAGGAAAAAAGCTGGAATTACAGATACAAGCATAATCAGCAGAATCCAAGAGATATAAGATTGAATCTCTGAAGTGGAAGACTCAGTAGCTAAAATAGATATATCAGTCAAAAAAATACTAAAACCGTAAAAGTCATAACACAAAATGTTCAGGTAATCTTGGACACCATGAAAAGATCTAATTTGAGAATAATAGGAATAGAAGAAGGAGAATAATACCAGCTCAAAATCACAGATAATGAATTCAATAAACTCATAGAAGAAAACTTTCCTAACTTGAAGAAGAAAATGTCTATAAAGATACAAGAAGGCTACAGAACACCAATTAGGTATGACTCCCCAAAAAAGTCAGTGCACTACATAATAATCAAGGCACAAAACATACAGACAAAAAAAAAGCTACAAAGAGCTACAAAAGAAAAGGGTAAACTTAGCTATAAAGGCAGACCCATCAGAATAACACTAGACTATTCAATGGAATGACGAAAGCTAGAAGGGCTTGGTCAGAAGTTATAGAGACGCAAAAAGAGCATGGCTGCCGAACTAGAAAACTTTATCCTGCAAAATTATCTATCAACATAGATAGAGTAAACAAGATTTTTCATGACAAAGTCAGACTGAAACAATATCTATCTACCAATCCAGCACTACAGAAAGCATTAGAGGGAAAACTCAAGCCTAAGGATCCCAGATACACCCATGAAACTACAAAGAATCAATAATCCCACAGAAGAATACCCCAGAAAAGGAAATACAGTCAAATGGTCCTAAGAAACAAGGTGGGGTTGCCATCCTAATATCTAACAAAGTAGACTTTAAGCTAAAGGCAATTAAAAGGGACCAAGTTGGTCTTTACTTATTCATCACAAGAAAAATTTGATGAGAGGAGATTTCAATCCTGAATATTTATGTCCCTAATATAAGGACACTTACCTATGTAAAAGAAACACTGCTAAAGCTCAAATTCCAAATCAATTCTCATACCCTAATAGTGGGAGACTTCCATACCCCATGTTCACCCTTGGAGAGGTCAATCAGACTGAGACTCAGCAAAAAAAAAAATAAGGAGTCTAAAAGAGGTTATGATGCAAATGGATTAATAGATATCTATAGAAGCTTCCACCAAAATGCAAAGAATATACATATTTCTCAGCTCCTTATGGAACTTTTTCGAAAATTGACCACATAAATGGTCATAAAGCAAATGAAAAGGGGGACATAACAACAGACCCCTAGGAAATCCAGAGAAATATCAGATCATACTTTGAAAATCGATATTCTACAAAAATGGAAAACACAGAAGAATTAGACAGCTTTCTGGACAGATACCATCTACCTAAATTAAAGGAAGTACAGATTAATTACCTAAACAGGCCTATAACCCTTAAGGAAATTAAAGCTGTCATTAAAAGCCTCCCCCAAAACAAAAGTTCAGGTCTAGATGGTTTCAGCGCATAATTCTACCAGACATTCAAAAAATAATTGCTACCATTACTCCTCAAACTATTTCACACTGAAGAAAAGGAAAGAATATTTCCCAATTCCTTTTATGACGCCACAATTACCATAATACCCAAGCCATTCAAAGACACAACAAAGAAGGAGAATTACAGACCAATTTCCCTCATGAATATTGATGCGAAAATTCTCAACAAAATTTTAGCAAACAGTATACAACAATATAAAAAAAATGTCATCCAACACGACCAAGTATTCTTTATTCCAGAAATGCAGGGTTGGTTTAACATACGAAGAACTGTAAACATTATCCATCATGTAAACAAACTAAAGGAACAAAACCACATGATCATATCCTCAGAAGCTTAAAAAGCCTTTGACAAAATCCAACACTCCTTTATGAGAAAAGCTCTGGAGAGATCAGGAATACAGTGAAACAATCTTAATATAATAAAAGCAATATATAGGAAGCCAAAAGCTAGCATCAAACTTAATAGAGAAAAACTGAAAGCAAACCCACTAAAATCAGGAACTAGACAAGGATGTCCTATCTCCCCTTATCTATAAAATGTAATTCTCAAAGTTTGAGCTAAAGCATTAACAGAATGAAAGGAGATTAAGGGAATAGAAATTGGAAAAAAAGTGAAACTATCTCTATTTGCAGATGATATGATTGTATACATAAGTGACCCACAAAATTATTCCAAGGAACTGCTATGGCTGATAAAAAGCCTTTAGCAATGTAGCAGGACACAAGATTAACTCAGTAGCCCTTCTATACACTAAAGATAGAAGAGCTGAAAAAGAAATAAGGGAAACATTACCCTTCATAATAGCTGCAAATAGTAATATGTTCCTGGGAGTAACTATAACCAAAGAAGTAACAGATCTATTTGACAAAAATTTTAAATCACTGAAGAAAGAAATTGAAGAGGATGTCAGAAAATGGAAAGCTCTCCTATGTTACTGGATAGTTAGGATTAACTTAGTAAAAATGACAAATCTATAAAAAGCAATTTACATATTAAATGCAATGCCCATCAAAATCCCAACGCAACATATATGGACCTTGAAAGAACAATGCCCAATTTCATTTGGAATAACAGGAAAGCCAGGATTGCCAAAATAATTTTGCTCAGCAAAAGAACCTCAGGAGGCATCACCATCCCTGACTTGAAGTTATACTATAGAGCTACAGTAATAAAAACAGCCTGGTACTGGCATATAAACAGACTTGTGGACCAATGGAATCGACTTGAGGATCCAGACATTGTCCCAAAAACCTAAGAACACCTGATATTCCACAAAGAGTCCCAAAATATTCAATGGAAAAACGAGAGTATCTTTAACAAATGGTGTTGACATAGCTGGATGGTAGTGAGCAGAAAAATGCAAATAGATCCAAGCCTGTCACCACACACAAAACTCAAATCTGAGTGGATCAAAGACCTCAACATAAACTCAACAACTTTGAACTTGATAGAAAAGAAAGTGGGAAATACACTTCTACAAATTGATACAGGCCACCACTTCCTAAATATAATACCAGTGGCACAGGCACTAAGACCAACAATCAATAAGTGGGATCTCCTGAAGCTAGAAAGCTTCTGCAAAGCCAAGGACACCGTCAATAGGACAAAACGCCAGCTTACAGAATGGGAAAAGATTTTCACCAACCCTACAAGTGATAGAGGATTGATCTCTAAGTTATATAAAGAGCTCAAGAATTTAGAGCCCAAAACCTTGAATAACCCTATCAAAAAATGAAGTACAGATCTAAAAAGGGAATTCTCAGCAGAGGAACTACGAATGGCTGAAAGGTACCTGAAAAAGTGCTCTTCACCTTTAGCCATCAGAGAAATGCAAATCAAAACAACTTTGAGATACCACCTAACACCTGTTAGATTGGCTAAGATAAAAGGCACAGATGACAGCATATTTTGTAGACGATGGGGAGCAAGGGAAACACTCCTCCATTGTTGGTGGGAGTGTAAGCTTGTTCAGCCACTTTGGAATGCAATATGGTGGTTTCTCAGAAAATTGAGAATCAATCTCCCCAAGGACCCAGCAATACCACTTCTGGGTATATACCCTAAAGAGGCACATTCACGCTCCAAAGGTATTAGCTCAACTATGTTCATAGCAGCATTATTTGTAATAGCAAGAACTTGGAAACAACCTAGATGTCTCTCAACTGAAGAATGGATTAACAAACTGTGGTACATCTACACAATGGAATACTACTCAGCAGTAAGAAAAAAATGATATCCTAAAATTCACAGGCAAATGGATGGATTTGGAGAATATCCTCCTGAGCAAGGTATCACAAACTCAGAGAGATAAGCAGGGGTTGTACTCACTCACTAGTGGTTTTTAAACAAACAAACAAGAAAAAAAGCCAAACATGCCCAAGCGGCGAACCACAACCACTGAACAGAATGGCATCAGAAACACCCTGGACTGACCCTTCGAACCCCACTCCAACTATAGGAACACCAGACTCACTCTTGAGGGAGGGGGGACAAAACTGTATTTGGCCAGGAGTGGAGACTGATCCGAGCATTATTGGGTCAGTGGGACCATAGGACTGTCTGCTCCCTGCCCAGGGAGGGGATGGGGAGTTGCAGAGAAGAAAAATGACCAGATGTGGTGGGAGGGGGAAGGGACCTTGAATAAGGATATACATGGATGGAAAAAAAAATTCAGAGGGAAAGCTGAACACAAAGTAAATATATGTGTAGCAATCTTATTTGCATTACCACCCTTGATAAGCTATGCTTATGATTCTTATCCTCTTTATAGTTATTGTTAACTTATTAGCATTTTAAATTCATTTTACTGTTTTTTTGATAAATACAAAATAAAGAAGGAAAAAAAGAAAAAAAGCTATTTAGCAATCAAAAAAGAAAAAAAAGAAAAGTAGAAAAAATTTAAATTATTTATATTTAAAAGAAAAAAGATGCTGATATAAATTCACACATCTATTATCAACTGATTTTTGACAAAAAGATACCTATAATTTTACAATGGAAAATAAAGAAAGCATCTTTACCGAGTAGTGCTAGCAACCCTGGATGGTTGCATGTAGAAAAACGCACATAGATCGATGTCTATCACCCTGCACAAAACTCAAGTCTAAATGGATTAAAGACCTCATCATAAATAAACCCAGTTACACTAAACTTGATGAAAAAAGAAAGTGGGAAATAGCGGTGAATGCATTGACATTGGACACTATTTCCTAAATATAACACTAGTAGCATAGATAATGAGAACATCCTCTTAAAAATAAAATGCTTCTTTGAAGCAAAGAACACTGTCAGTAAAATAAATGGCAGCCTACAGAATGGGAAAATATTTTAACCAGCCTCGCATCTGACAGAGGGTTGATCTCCAAAATACACACACACACACACACACACACACACACACACACACACACACACACACACACACAAACCTAAAAAAAATTGACATCAAATACTAAACAATCAAATTTAAAAATGGGTTTCAGTTCTAAAAAGAAAATTCTCAAAGGATGAATTACAGATTGATGAAAGAAATCTAAAAAATTGTTCTACACATTTATTTATCAGGGAAATGTAAATTAGAGTGATTCTGAGATACCATCTTACATGTGCCAGAAAGACAAAATTAAAAACACTTATGAAAAATTGTTTTGGCAATCCTAACTTTCCTGTTATTTCAAATGAAGTTGAGTATTGTTCTTTCAAGGTCTGTAAACAATTGTGTTGGGATTTTGATGGGAATTGCATTGAATCCATAGACTGCCTTTTGTAAGATTTCCATTTTTACTATGTTGATCCTACCTATCCAGGAACATGGGAGATCTTTCTATTTTCTGATATCCTCTCCAATTTCTTTCTTCAGTGACTTAAAGTTTTTGTCAAATAGATCTGTTACTTCTTTGCTTATAGTTACTCCAAGATATTTAGTGCTATTTGCAGCAATTATAAGGGGTGTTTTTTCCCTTATTTATTTTTCAGCCCTTTTATCTTTTGTGTATAGGAGGGCTACTGATTTCTTTGAGTTAATCTTGTATCCTATTACATTGCTGAAGGTGTTTATCAGCTGTAGAAGTTCATTGGAGCAGATATGGAGTAATGGGAACACACAGATGCACACACCCATACACACACACAGTGCTGATGAGAGTGCAAATTTGTACAGCCATTTTGGAAATCCTTATGTAGGTTTCTTAGAAAATTGGGCATAAATCTACTTCAATACACAATGGTACAACTTTTGGATATATACCTAAAGGATATTCAGTCATACCACAAGGAAATGTGCTAAACTATGTTCACAGAAGCATTATTCATAATAGCCAGAACTTGAAAACAGACTAGTTGTCCCTCAATCAAAAAATGGATAAAGAAAGAAAATGTGGTCCATTTTTATAATTGAGTATTTAGCAGTTAAAAAAATAAAGCAAAACAATGACATTTATGAATTATTTGATGAAAGGGTAGTATACAAAATCAGACTTTTTGGCTAGGTGTGAAAATAATAGGAAAAGAAACAACACAATTTAAAATGAAAGTTCATTAAATAAATTTATTTATTACTAACACAAAGAATACTTCATTACTTAACTGTTGTTATTGATTGTCGATTATCTTAGACTGCATTAAAA
This sequence comes from Sigmodon hispidus, assembly GCA_004025045.1. Classification (NCBI taxonomy): domain Eukaryota; kingdom Metazoa; phylum Chordata; class Mammalia; order Rodentia; family Cricetidae; genus Sigmodon; species Sigmodon hispidus. The sequence continues at coordinate 11,712 of PVIH01025171.1, read as the reverse complement.
TATTAAATTTAACTCAACCTGTATATAGTTTTTTAAAACTAATATACATAAACAATAATTGCCTGTTACATAGAGAATATTCCCATTTATAATGGCACATGAGAAGATATTTCTAAAATGTATTTAGAAATACAAAGGCCCCAAAATGCCAAGATATTACAGACATATGAATATACACACACATGTATGGGGATGTTGATGTAGTTATATATTAAGTACAATATAAGTAAATAAATAATATAAATAAAATAAATTGATACAACTTGGTAGATAAACCTAGGATCATGACACTTAAACACTGGGGCTGGAACACAATTATAGCAACAATTCCCTGGCATGTATTGCACAAATTTTACTTGTTATTATTAATAAAACCCATAGCCAAAAATTGTTGAATAGCTCAAATATCAGAGAGACAGAGAAACAAGCCACAGCCACTTGTCACCTAGCCATTCCTTATGAATCCTCAGATTCAATACAACTCAGTCCTCATTGGAAAAAAAAACAGAAAGCTTCACTGCCTCCTCCTCTTTCTTTCACCATCCGGCTGTCTCAGTTCCTGGTTCAATTTTCCTAGTGCTGGAATTACAGGTGTGTGCCACTACTGTATGACTGTGGTCTTGACTTCACAGAAATGAAAACAGATCCCTACTTCTGATTTCTGGGATTAAAGTCATGTGTTACCACTCCCAGTCATTCATGACTAAATGTAGTTTGGCTCTCCTCTGATTTTCTAGGCAGACTTTATTAGTTATACAATATATCACCACAGCCATGCCGTGCCGCTGCTCAGAGCAGGACTCAACCAGAAGACCAAGGTTTCTAGTCCAAGACCACCATACAACAGACACAACAGCTCCACACCATGACATGCTGTTGCTGGGGGCATGAGTCAACCAGGAGCTACCCCAGGTACAACAAAATTTACAATTCTTCTGAGCCATGGACTGAGGATAGCAAGGGACTAGATTAACCAGGTGTGCCCAGTGTCTCTAGTCTGGGACAACAACACAGAAAGTAATATAGTTCCTTGCAATTTATTAGGCTAGTAGGACAGGACTCAACAACCAGCTGCCTACGTTCTCTTTCCTGGGGTCAAGTTATAGCAATAGCAACAGTTCTATGCCATACTGTGCACCTGATGGGATAGGACTCAACCAGGAGCCACCAGGGCTTTCTATCCAAGGCCAAAACAAAATAAAAGCGGCAGCTCCATTCCATGCCAAGTGGCCTGGTGGGGAAAAAACTCAACCAGGAAACTGTGTGCTCTCTAGCCTGGGGCTAAAATACAGCAACACCTACAAGTTCAGGCAGAGGCAAGACTCAACTAGGAATTGCCTGGAGTCTCTCGCTGGGAAATAAAAACAACAAAAGCAACTCCATGCCATGCCATGTGGCTCGCTGGGGCATGAATCAAACAGGAGCCTCCTTGGCTCTTTAGCCAGAGCTGAGAAAACAAAGGCAACAGTCCTGAACCATGTTACGTGGCTGCCCCGGGCCGGACTCAACCAAAAGAGACCTAGAGTTTCTAACCCCACATCAAGAGGCAACAGCAAAATCCCTTGCAGAGCGCAGAACTCAACCAGAAGAAACTTATGGTTATAAGCCCAGACAGTGACATAGCAACACCAACAACATAGACACATCTCTTTATCATGCTATGCTAATAATGGAGGAGGGACTCAACCATTAGTTGTTGGACAGGGTTGTACAAGAATCCCTCCTACTCCAAATATATAACATATTGTGGTTGCCCTTGCTTACCACCTGGAAGTGGAAGGTAGGACTTCAATGCTGAGACACCACAGACTTTAAAAAACAGGACCCAGAAAACTCTAATATAGAAAAAAAAACTGAATGCCTTCTCCCAGAGGACTAGATTTTTAGAGTATGAGAAGGTGCCACCCAAACTAAAGGAGTAATATAACCAACACTTCTGTCTAGCTATGATGCCTATGAGTGACATCAACAACAAGCCTAGCATCATACTCCTAAGGGTACAGTAGTGGAACAAATATGTTGCATGTAACTAACAGTTTTCTAGTTTAACATAATATACACTCAACAAGATGGAAAATATTCCTGGTATTGAAACCCTAGCCAAGTATGTATTGAAAATAAAGTTAGGGTTATAGGAGGAGAACCTAGAGTCACTAATTTTCTAAACTTGTACAATCTTTAACAACAGTCTCAACATTTGTTCTTGAGACCATACATAAGTATAGTTACCTTTCATCAAGTAAGCTTCTTGCAACAGATGTGGGCCACTACAGGAAATCACAATCAAAATGCAAGTTTGTTCATCGCAGTTCCAAAGATATTTCTCTAAATCAATCTGCACCAGGAGGGTTATTTCAGAAGAGAGGGAAAAACATTATAAAAACCATTGAAGTTTGAAAGAAAGTTACATGAGTATATAATAAAGTTGTGACATGGGCATGGTACCATCTAATTTTGGTTATTCTCAAAAAGAAAGTTTAGAGTACCAAAAAAAATATAAAGAACAAAGAAATGTCTCCATATTTGGAGAACAGTAAGGCAGACGATGTTTTCATACATCTGATATTTTTTATTCTGAAGAAAAATGACAATTCTGTGAATTATGTAACTTTGTCCATGCTGAGAAAGCTCACTTACTGAACTGCAAATTTGTAACTGTTATTAAAGCTGTATGGTGATAAAAAAAATAAGCCTTGTCACACAGATTACACTCAAGTGCTTGGCTGCCTCATAACTCTGGTTTCTCACTTTTATCAGTGTTAACCAGGATAGGCAATTTGGACAATCTCTCACAAGAGCCAGAAGAACAAAGAGTTGTCTGTGAGATGGCTTCTCCAAGTAATGTCAGAAACATTACACATAGTATAGTCTCATCAATATGATTGCTTATCATGGGCTAAACAAGAATGACAGCAATAGATATGCAAAAGTTTTATATGAAATCATTTATAATAATGTGAAAGGTGAAGGTACCAGGAAGTTTCAATATCTTTAATCATAAAAATTTAGACCCAGAAAAATAAATAACATGCTATAAAATGAATTAATATTTGTTGTTATCTTGTATCTTTGTTCACTAATAAGTTTGGGTTTTGACTATCATCTTCTAGTTTCCTTCCAGAATTTAATAAGTTTATGTTAGTGTTGTAAACAAAGTTTAGAAATTGTAACTATTTCTTGGTCATTTTATACAGTGTTTCTATAATTTCATTTGTTACTTTTATATTTAGAGAATATTTACTGGTGATACACATTGAACCTCTAAATTATATTTTAAATTGCAAACTCATTGTTTTGTTTATTAATTATGGTTTCTGATTTTCCATGAACATATCAGTCCCATTCACTGGTGCTTATAAAAGCTTGTTTTAATTGAATTATCAAAGCGTTGGTTAACATACATTGCTACAATCTTTACAAGTGTACAGAACTTATAGTAATATTTTTTCTAAGCTTTGATCATCATTTTTTCTTCTCTCTTGTAAATTTGGCTTAAGTATTTATCAATGTTGAAAATTTTTACCAATAAATTTTTATAATTTTTGGTTTAATTGTTTCTGATTTATTGGATGTTGACATGAATAATTAATTAATTGATATTTGACTTACTTAAATTTAATTTATTATTCTTTCAGTATATTCAGGTAATAAAGAAATCCTTAATTTTCATTTTCTACTATTTAAACATTCTTTTTATTAAATTTTATCTATGCATCATATTGTATTTCATTTATTTTCTTGACTAACTGTATTGCATTTTATTTTCCATGATGTAAATTTATTTCCATATTTATTATGATTGCATCTTTGAGAATATCATTGACTAGAAATGTTTGTAATATTAAAGGATTTTCTCTTTTGTAATTTATTTTTATTTATATAAAAAGTCTTTGTATCCTCCTGCTATCCCTCCCTTCCCTCCTCCAAATTGCTGCCAGTCAGCCTTCAGCCTTCCCCTCTTCATCCCCCAATTCCCTCCCCCAAAAGGGCAAGAAGTCTCAAGGTGGGTGAGCTCAGTGTGACACTCCTCAGTCCAATATCAACACTGGTTAGGTGCTCTTCTGCAGGAAATGGGCAGCAAGGTGCCAGCCCATGCTCAGGCACATAGTCTGATTCCACTGTTCAAGGATCCACATACTGCTCATGCAAACTGACGATTGCCTACAATTTGGAGAGCACAGCTCCTATTAACTATGTTGCCCTAGTGGCTGTCCTTAATTTGGTGTGATCTCCAGAGGACCAGTCAGCCATCATTGTGGGAATTTTTCTCATAATCCCTATCTCCTTGTTCATAATACACTCTTTACCCACTGTCATCTGTACTAGGAGCGTGCTCAGCCGTAGATCTCTGCCTCCACCTCTATTCATTGTTGGATTAAGGTTCTGTGATGAAACTTATGGTGGTTATTCATTTGATGCTAGGGGAATTCAATCTAGGCACCTTCTCTGCTATTTGTTGGAGAACATGCCAGGAACATCCTGAGAGTTCTTAGAGGTTTCCCTAACACCAAGTCTCTTTCCAACTCCACATTGGCTTCCTCTATCAAGATATCCATATCTTTTTTTTTCCTCCCGTTTTGTTGCTCCCCTCACTCAACCATCTCATTCTCTCATGATTTGTTCCCACCTCTTCTTGGTTGTAACTTGTTATGATTCCAATTTGCTAAGGCGATCCTCTCTAATTTTTCTTCTTAAGGGAATCTCTGTCACTCTTGAGTTCCATCCGATTCCAAGCTGTTAAAGGATTGTGGTTTGCAGCTTTGGTATTCTTTGCTTTTTGTCTAAAGTCCACTTATGAGTGAGTAGATCTTGTGACTATCTTTCTGGGCTTATCATACCTTATTCAGGAGGATATTCTCCAAATCCATCCATTTGCCCACAAATTTTGGGAAGTCATTTTTTTTTTTTTACTGCTGAGTAGTACTCCATTGTGTAGATGAACTGAAATTTGTTAATCCATTCTTCAGTTGAGTGGCACCTAGGTTGTTTCTAGGTTGTATGTAAGTGCAGAAGGTACTTGTAACCACTATAAACTGTGTCCAGCTCTAATTCTTTTTGTTCTAATACAAATTGTCCCAGTTTTAACAACTCACAACTTAAAAAAACTTGAAAAAGTTAGGCTCAGTTGAGTTGTAGTGTCTTTTTAAAATTTTCTCTCATCCTGATCACAGTATTCTCTCTTTTCCTCTCACTAATCTCTCTCATACAGATGCACTTCTCTTATTTTTTCCCTTCAGAAAAAATACAGGTATTCCAGGGATACAGTACTATAAGAAGTACTGGAGCATTAGAAGAAATTTAGCTAACCAAACTAGATGGTTAAAATTTAAAATAATGCTGAGGAAACATGATGACATTAAAAGAAATCAACTGAAAGTAAATACACAGCTCTGAAAAAAAATACAATTAGACTTAGCATAGCCACTCATATCAAGGCTGAGCTAGACAGTAAGCAAAAAAGTGTCCCAAAAGCAAGAGACTCAGAGCTAATTCCCCATTTATACTGTTAGGCACCCTATAAGAACACAAATATAACATATAAACAGAGAACCTATTACAGACCATATAGTCTGTGCGATTTGTGCTTCAGCCTCTGTGAACCCATATGAACACTGCTCAGAAGATTCTGGGAACTATGTTCTCTTATTGTTCTAAACCCCTCTGGCTTCTACTGTGGACTTTTGAGCAAACATATGCACACCTTTTCCTTTGGACCTTGAATCTGAGCTCCTGAAAGAATGGAGCAGACTACACTCTAATATTGTAAATAACCTTGCTTCAGTTTCAGTGTACATTTTGATGTAAATAAAATAAAGAAAACAATGATCTAAGGAATGTTGTTTGAGTTCAGAAAAACATAATCAGAAAAGCAAGATCAAAAACATGTAAATAAACATCAGTAAACACATATGGAATATTTACAGAACAACTCATTTTTCAGAACTTTTTTAGGACAGACCAATTTAAACATAGTTGCCTAGCACATAGTACAGATTATATCTGGGAAAGCATTAAAGCAAGGCAGAAGGCTACATTCAGATTCAGGATACACTGACCAGATTTGCTTCTATAGCTATGTTGTAATATCTAACAAGAGTAAACCTGTCTTATAACTTAAAAGTTTTTGTCACAGGAGGCAACACATCACATCCAGGAACAATCTAGTGGAAAAAATGTACATAGGTAAAAGGTCATCTTCCTTTTTCTATGAAGTCTCCCACAAGTTGTATAAGACTTGTAAAGATGCATTGTCTAGCATGCATCATTATTTTGGCCTTGTTTGGAAATCTACAATCCTTCGTCTTCTTCCTCCAAACTAGGTTTCCTGAGTTGTACCTAGTATTTGACATTGAGTCTCTGCATCTGTTCTCATTATTTGCTGGATGAAAACGATTTAATGATGGTTGGGCTAGGCACCAAGTTATCAGTAGAGCAGGACGTTACTGGAAATAACTTTATTGACTCTTAATTTATTTATTTATTGGTCAGTTTTGATTGGTTTCACCCTAGGTCCTTTAACCATCCAGGCAATGTCAGTCATGGCTCCCTCTCATGTCTTGGGCCTCAGATTAGCCTAGTCTTTTGTTGACCACTCCTACAAATGCTTAACCAACATTATTTAGCATATCTTGTGGGCAGGACAAATTGTAGATTTAAGGTATTATGACTGGGCAGTTGTCCTAGTCCTACCACTGAGAACATTTATTGGTTATAGAACATGGCTATTTCAGGTTATGAATAGTTTCATAGAATTATCCTGGTAGATTCCAGGGGTTTTGCACTGCATTAGGTTTCATATCACCTCCCCCAATGCCTCTTAATTTTAGTGTCTCTCTCCATATTCTATTTCTATCCCTCCATATTTCTGCCTGATCCTTCTTGTTCCTATATCCCACTCACTCCATTTCACCCCCAGGATCTATTTCTCCTTCCCAGGAAGATCTCCCAAATCCCTTCTATAGCACTCCTTGTTATTTAGTTTCTCTGGGTCTGTGGATTATAGCATGATTATCCTTTACTTAACAGCTAATATCCACTTATAAGGGTGTATATACTGCATTTATCTTGCTAGTTTAAGGATCTTTATCAGGTTTGTGTGTGGGTATGTCTGTGAGAAATTGTCTTCTATTACACAGAATAGTCCATTCTATTGTGAACAGCACCACTTCTTAGGAAGCTGTTTCTGGACTATATAAGAAAGTTAGGTAAACATAAGCTACAGAGAAAGCTAACATGTATGCGGTGATACTCTTTGTCTCTTGTCTCCAAGTTTTTCTCATGAGATCTGGCTTTAACTTTTTTCAGCAATGGATTATTTAGCAGAAGGTTAAGCCAAATAAACCCTTTCTTCATTTTACTTTTAGTCAGTGTTTTATCAAGTAACAGAAAAAAAATCACTGATTTTTAATTTAGCTGTCTCTGAAACAAACAGAAATATGCCCTATATTGGTAGCTATACAACTACTGTTCTCAAATATATATTGTAATTATTGGTTACAATGTTTCCTGTATGTCAGTTAGATAGAATTTATTAATACTTTTTATTCAATGCTAATCTAAATTTTAGTAGATTTTATTTTGCTATTTGAAACTATCTGATTCTCAAGAGTTCAAAAGAAAACATCAGTTCCACATTAATGTAATTGCTTACTCCTAGAACATTGACTTCATGCATTCTCACTTTATTTATTGCTGTTGAGAGCCTTTAAACAGCTGTTCTTTTATTTTATCCAGCATTTATAGGTCTTCTCAGTTGGAGGATTGTTGTGATATAAGATATTGTGCCAAAAACGAAAATGGAACTTGCCAACAACCACATTTTCACTGACAGCATTACTATTCTCAACAGAGTGAGAACATTTTCTTAAAATATCACAAAAGACATCTACTTCTGGAAATAAAAGACTTTTTTCATGTGGTTTGAATTTATTATGTAGTTTTTTTTAAAACTACAGTGCTTCTATAAACAGAATACTTCATATAATAGAAAAGCTATGAGTTATTTGAACATGAGGAAGAGCAAGGCTTATCTCAAATAATCATGAAATAAGCTCATAAACTACTGGTCAAATAAAAGTTCAAGCTATATTGTATAGATGTGGGATAATTATCAGTGCCAGTACATGAATATTTCTATAATATATGGCTTCAGATAAAAATATTCATGTGTATTCAGTTGTCTAGCAGTCTTGTAAAACTTGTTTAAACAAAAGATTCTAAGATAGACACCCTGGTGGGAAACTTACAGCACATGCATGCAAAAGTGATGTGACTCAACATTCATTTTTAAGCTGCTATATCAGAAGAAGTAGTTTAGGAGCACAATGAAGCAGGATACAAGATGGAAATCAGAAAGGAGAACCATCAATTAGTAGGTAAAACGTTGAGTATTAGTATGCCTAGATGCCTTGTCTCCAGCATATTCGATCTTTTATCTAATCATTTGTAAGTCTATATACATTCTGAAATGTTTTTAGATTTAATGTATTAAGAATACTCTAATTTTTCAGCATAGAAATATCTTACCTGACATTGATTGTTTTAAATTTTCAAACTTCTGAATTCTTCTACTCTTAGGACCTAAGGTTCCATCTTTGAGTTCTCACACACAGACAAAAAAACCTTTTATGAACAACAATGTATGTTCCTATCTGTCTATAAATATAGCACTTTTCAATATATTCTTATTGTATCTGTGAATTTATTTAGATAAAAATTAATTTCAGTAAGTTTTACTTACCAACACACATTTCCTATGTATTTGTCTTTCTACCTTCAAAGTTTCTAAAATATTTTGCTAATACTACAGACTCAAAGTAACTTGTGTCTGAGAAAGTCTACATGAGTTATAACTGTAATAGTTATTTACAGAATTTATTATGAGAATGACATTGATACTATGTTATTTCATAATTTCTATGATTAGAAGAACTATCCTATTTTGTAAGCCTAAATATATTACAACATTAATTTAATTATACAATATGAATAAAAGCATATGAGATAATTTTGAATACTTATTATGACAATTTCTATACATATAGCATATCTCAATGGATATTTAAATAAAAGGTTGAAAGAAATTTCTAATATAGTCACCATAAATGCAATATCTAAAATTTTAGTTGAAAATCTGTTAACAATTTCTATATATGGGAGAATGTCTGAGAGCAATTTAAAGTAAGAGTTTCAAAAGTGGCCAAACCTAGTACAAAGACCATTGTGTTCTCAATGAGGCATTATATACTTACTGAAATACAGAGAGAAATAACTTCAAGTCCTCCATATAAACAATCTCAGGATTCTAAGTGAAGGTTGCTGGCAGTAGTTCTTTTTTTAATAAGATGTATTTTATGTACATTTTGGAATCACTATAGAGAAAATACAGAAACAGAAGCTAAGGTTATTAAAGAAGAGTTTCTGCTGCTCAGGTTTTTATATATATAGTATTAGTTAACCAGGTAACATTAGCAAGCAGCTATAAGTCCATATGTAGCTTTGGGAGGAGGAAATACAGAGGAAGGAAACATTGCTGCTTTTAATTTTCTCTCTGATTTTATTTAGCAAATGATTTTTCTTGGATCTGTTGCCATAGTACTCACTATGCTTTTGTTTATGTTAAACATCAGTTGTCTAACAGCTGTGATTATACAATTTTATATGCAACTATGAACCACTTTCTGTTAGGTTTTGGAATGTCAATCATTAGAGCTCAGTTTTTCTTTAAGACCTGGATTATAATCGGAATCTATAGGGCTAGAATTAATAGGTCAGCAAAGAAAATCAGAGTAAAGAATGAAACACTGTATATTAAATACTGTACAATATTATGACAGGATTCCATATATATTTCTCTCATATTCTTGGTCTCTTTTACTTCTTAAACTGATTTTTAAATTAGCTTTATCAGTAAACATTAGCCCCAGTATAAATATACTAGTGGACTCTAAACAAACAAACAAACAAACAAGAAAAAAGCAAAGCATGCCCAAGCTGCAAACCACAACCACTGAACAGCTTGGGATCAGAAACACCTTGGATTGACTCCTTGGATCCCACACACCTAGAGAAACACCTGACTCAGTCTTGAGGTTGCGGGGAGAAAACTAGATCTGCCAGGAGTGGAGACTGAACTAAGCAATATTGAGACAGTGGGACCATGGGACTCTCTGCCTCCTGCCCAGGGAGGGGATGGGGAGTTGTGGAGAAGAGAGAATGAACTAATGTGTTGGGAGGGGGAAAGGACCTTGAATAAGGATATACAAGGATAGAAAGTGTGACTTCTTTGTTAATAAAAATAATAATAATAATAATAATAATAATAATGATAATAAAAGAGTTATAAGCTTTTTAAGAACATTAGTACATCATCTTATTTAAATAGACAGAATGGTTTGGAGCATATATGCCCTGACAGGCAAATGCACAAAAGTTTTAGAACACTAGAAATGCCAATCCAAGTCTCAGAGCAGGTTTAGTATGAAGCATAAATTTTATTTTTCATTTATACAGACTCCTTTAGTCCCCTCCCTTAATCATACTGCTCAGTGGCAATTTTTTGCAGCTTCTAGTAACATACAGGCAAGAAATAGCTTGAGTGCTTTTATTTTCTCTTCTAGTAGTGATTCCAATGTTATTTTAGAACTTGTAGTAGCAGAGCCAAGCATTAAACCATTTAGTCATAGAAACAAGTGTGCATAATCCCTTACAGTTTGTTAGAAGGAAATGTAGATATAGTGGGGTTCAATTTGAAAGAGAATACTGTGTTAGTCAATGGAGTATTACTCAGCAGTAAGAAAAAATGATATCCTAAAATTTGTAGGCAAATGGTTGGATTTGGAGAACATCTTCCTGAGTGAGATATCACAAACCCAGAAAGATTAGTGGACTCTTAAAAAAAAAAAAAAAAGAAAAAAGAAAAAAGCAAAGCTTATCCAAGCTGGAAACCACAACCACTGAACATCTTGGGATCTGGAACACCTTGGACTGACACCTTGGATCACACTCCTCCTAGCGGAACACCTACCTGACTCAGCCTTGATGTTGGGGGAAAAAAACTGGATCTGCTAGGAGTGGAGGCTGAACTGAGCAATATTGGGACCTTGGGACCTTGGGACCTCCTGCCCATGCTGGGGAGGAGATAGAGAGATGTGGAGAAGAGAGAGTGACCTGATGTGGTGGGAGGGGGAAGGGACCTTGAATAACGACATATATGGATAGAAAATGTGACTTCTTTATTATTATTAATAATAATAATAATAATAATAATAAAGAATACTGTGTTAGTTAGGCTTTCTGTTGTGATAAGACACTATGGCCATGCAAATTCTTAAAAAGGAAAACTTTTAATTGGGAATAGCTTACAGTTCAGTATTTAACCCATTTTTATGCAGAGTGGCCTGAAGAACACCAGGGCATTGTAGGCAGAATACCAGTAAGAAAATAAGAACCATAAAAGAGAACACTCGTCCTACAAAGACAAAACCATATATATATACACCTTAAACTAAACTCACTACAAATGCAGATGCTAATAATGTAAAAACGTAATCAACAATAGCCAAGGCAATATATCATCATCACAACCAAGTCATACTATTACAGTAATGCTTAAATATTCAAATACAGTTAAAAAAAGAAAATGACATTAAAACCAACTGATAGTATAACAGAGATTCTTTTTTTTTTTTTTTTTTTTTTTTTTTTTTTTTT
>PVIH01025170.1:0-21215 GCA_004025045.1 Sigmodon hispidus | reverse complement strand
GGAGGGGGAAGAGACCTTGAATAAGGATATATAGGGAAAGCTGAACACAAAGAAAATATATGTGTAGCAATCTTATTTGTATTTCTACCCTTGATAAGCCATGCTTATGATTCCTATCCTCTGTATAGTTATTGTTAACTCTTCTGCATTTTAAATTCTTTTTACTGTTTTTTTTTTTGATAAATACAAAATAAAGAAGAAAAAAAAAAAAAAAGAAAGAAAAGGAATTTTCAGTGTAGTTAGAGCTTCCCGGAACAGATGGTGGCCTGATTTCACTGACAGTTAGGGACGATTTAAACAACAGTATTCCTAGAGTAAAGATTGAACTCTACATATTTCTACCGGTTGATGCTTTCTTTAGGAAGCACTCCTTATCCCCAGGGGAGCTATTTTTGTCAAAATTATGTCAGTTGGTCAGTCCACTACCCCCTTTACACTACACCACTACACAGAGAGAGATTGTGGAACTGGGTCTTTGGACTGCACTTGCCCATGCAGAGAACAGACGCCTGTGGAAGCCTCAGAGTATATGGAGCATCTCTAATTTTCCCTGGCATCTGAGCCTGTTTAAAAACTCCCCAGGGCTGGAGGGATGGCTAAGCAGTCAAGAGCATGTACTGCTCCTCCTGAGGACTTGAGTTATAGTCATGGACTTTTAGATCAGGGAGAGACTTTGGAGTCCTCCCAGCCAGTAATTACCAAGCTTCCATTCTGACCTGACTATTATAGATTGTCAGGAAGGTGGGGTTTGGGATACATTAAAGATTCATAGGTGCATCCCTTTAATCCCAGCCCTTGGGAGGCAGAGGCGGGCAGATCTCTGAGTTTAGGGACAGAGTGATCTATACAGTGGCAGCCAGGACTATACAGAGAAACCCTGTCTCAACCCCCACCTAAAAAAAAACAGGGTCTCACTGTGTAATTTCCAGTTAGCCTCAAGTCTGAGAACTCCCTGCCTCAGTCCTCTGAGTGATAGGATTACAGGCATGTTGCCAGTATGATTTGGGGTTTGGGGTTTTGTTTTTGTGGGGGGAAGGGTGAGGAATATATCGTCTCCTAAATATATTAAGTTAGTATTTGGGGATGGAGGATGGTAAAGAGCACATACTGTTCTCAAAGAAGCCCAGAGTGTAGTTCCCACACTGGATGGCTCAAAGCTGCCTCCCACTTCAGGTCTAGGAGACTCTACACTCTATTCTGGCCTCAAATGGCACTGTACTTACATACACAAACCCAAACGTGTATGTGTGTGTGTGTGTGTATGTGTGTATATATGTATATATATGTGTGTGTATATATATAATTATATAATTTAAAAATAATAATACACTTTAATTGATATTTAGGCCTATCTGCCTCTGTCTTCAGTAAAAAGAACCTTCTTTATTGTAAAGTGAGAATTGCACTTACCTATAGGTAGAAGCATTTGCATAGCAATTGAAACTACATTACTTTAGTAATATGGTAATAGTAGGTTCTCCTCTGGGGCCTTTGACTTTCTCAGGCTTGATTTACAATGCCATATATGAGTTCCTTCCAACTGGGCAAGCTTATGTTCATTCAGACAGCTGTTGGTTACCTCCAAGACAGAAGTGCCACTAATGCATATTTGGGGCTATCTTGCTGGTCTGGTCATTGTGGTTCTCAGGCTTCACAGCTGAGTAAGACTGTTGATAACTTTTCCTCCACCCACCCTGCCCCTTGAAAGCTTGCTTAGCACCTCCTGACAGTGAGAGAGCTGCCCTCAGGGAGGAGGCATCCAGGCAGCAACAGCTTCATTTTTTTTTCAAGTCTTGTGTCTCAAGTGTATCTTCAGCAATGGGCTCTTACTTTCATATTCTGGCAAGCAACCAAGAGCAATGGCTATAGCCTGTACTGTTTGGAGGCCTTTTGAACTGTCTCTGACCTACAACTTGAAGGAAGGCTTTCCTTGACTGTCACTGAGGTTTTGTGTCAGGTAATTTATGGCTCCTTAAGTTACTATGTGAAGTAACTTCAAATATATATACATATATATATATCTTAATGCACATATACATATATTGTAATTTAAAATACACTATATACATATATGTACATATACAAAGTGTATTTTATTTTTTATAATTTAAAATATATAGTATGTTTTTAAATTATAAGATAATAGGTCTCTGTGGCCTTTGCAAACACCCTGAGGGTTATTTATCCCTCCCAGCTCCTCCATGTCACCTTCCTCCAGCCCCCAGTTCAATCTTCCCTCCATTTTCTCTTTTCCCTTCATAGTACCTGCGTCCTGAACCCCTTCCCTACAGCTCCCCCATCTTCCCACAGTCTTTTCTACGTTACTGGCCTCTATAAGTGCTCTGAGTTAAACAGTGCAGCTCCAGATGAGACATCCCTAACAAACCCCTACACCTAACACTCAAGGAACAGTCTACAAAGATTGTAAGAGCCTGAGAACCAGGATGACTGCTGCAAGATAGTTATTGTCTTAGACAGGACGGGACATGTTGCATTCATGAACTGCTAACAAGATGGCTTCCTGCACAAGGCCTACACTGCACCAGTTGATGTGCTTTGCTGTGCCAACATTTATAAAAGAAGAAACAGCCACAAGGTGCCACTCCTAGATGAAGAGCTATAGGCAACCAATGGCTGCTAAGGGAGGAGGAACAAGTTCTTCTTTTCAGGGACAAGAACCCAATTTTAAGTGGTCAGCTCTAAAAACATGCAAATAGGAGAAATACTAGTTAGACTCTATAGGGTGAGAGTGTGAGGTATGTGTGTGTGTGTGTGTAAAATAATAATTACTGAGCTTGATGTCATAGAACATGCCTTTAATCCTAGTACTTGGGAGACAGATGAAGACAGATATTAGTGAGTTCCAGGCCAGCCAGGACACCATGCTGAGTCTCAAAACAGCAACAATAACAAAAACAATAATTACAAATGTAAGAGTCAAGAAACTGAGAGGGGATGGGAGAACATGAAGTGTTGGAGCAGGAGAAGTGGGGGGTAAGAGAGAACTGAGGCAAATAATAGTTTACTCATGTATACATTTCTCAGTTTTTAGTCAGTATTTAGGGGCTGGTGAGATGAGTCTGTGGCTAGAGTGAGTACTGTTCCTACAGGGGAACCTATTGGTTCCTATCCCTCACATCAGGCAGCTCGAGACCACCTCTAACTCCAGATCCAGGTGCTCTGATGCCTCCTCTGGCCTCTGTGGGTACTGCACTCACTTTCACATACCCCAAGTAGACACATAATTAAAATTAAATAAATAAAGTAAGTAAAATATGGCATACACCTTTAGTCTCAGCACTCAAGAGGCAGGGGCAGGCATATCTCTGTGGATTTGAGACTAGCCTGGTCTACATAGTGAGTTCCAGGACATTTAAGGCTACATAGTGAGACTCTTGGCTCAAAAAAAGAAAGGAAGGAAGAAAGGGACAGACAGACGAACAGACAGAAGAAGGATGGAGGGAGGACAGAGGGAAGGAGAAAGAGGAGGGGGGGGGAGAGAGAGAGAGAGAGAGAGAGAGAGAGAGAGAGATTGAGAGAGAGAAGTTAACTTGGTGTCTGCTAAGATGATTCAGCTGTTAAAAGCTCTTGCCAATCTTCCAGAAGATCTGTGTGTTCAGTTCCCAGGATCCTAATGTGATAGCCTATAAGCCTGTAACTCCAAGGAATCCAAGGGATTCCCATGCCCTCTCCTGGCCACCATGGGCAGACCCCTCACACACACACACACACTCCACAAAACAACAGCAAACAGTTAAACGTTACTATTCAGGATTAGCAAGATGGCCTAGCAGCTGAACATGCTTTCTGCTAACCCTGACAACCTGAGTTTGACCCCAGGACTCATGGCGGAAGGAGAGCACCAACTCCACAAGTCAGCCTCGGACTCCACATGTGTACTGTGAGCACATGTGTGCAGGCATAAAGGAAATAATTGTTTTTCAAGCTAAGGTTTCTCTGTGTAGCTCTGTCTTAGAATTCACTTTGTAGACCAGGCTGGCCTTACTCAGAGATTTACCTGTTTCTGCCTCCCGGAGAATGCTGGAATTAAAGGTGTGCACCAACAGGCTGACAAATAAACTTTTTTTGACTTTTTGAGACAGGATTTCTCTGTATAGCCTTGGCTGTCCTGGAATTTACTCTGTAGACCAGGATGTCCTTGAACTCAGAGATCTACTTGCCTCTGCCTCCTGAGTGTTGAGATTAAAAGTGTGCCCACCACTGCCTGGCATGGCGGCTCATGCCTATAATTCCAGTACTTTTAGAGACTGGAGCAGGAGAAGAGTCATTCATTTAAGGCTAGCCTGGGCTATACTGAAAATTCCAAGCTAGTTTGGGTTACATAGAAAAAAAAAATCTAAAATAAAGGAAGAGAAGAATTCTGAAAATAATTATTTCAACTTTCTGAGACTTAGTTTTTAATGTCTGAAAGTTTTTGGGGTCCCCTGGTCTTTTTTATCCTCAGTACTAGAATAAAAACCCATGGCCTTGTATTTGCCAGGCAAATACTCTCCCACTGAGCCACATCCTAGTCTAAAATCTGATATACTACTTCTTACCTCTTGGGTTTAAATGAGATGATGCAACGTGCTTGACACAAAACCTGCTTTAGAGTGGGGGCCCAATACAGATAACCTGCTATTATTTCTAATATCATGTACATAGAAAAAGGTGCTATTAGGTGACACTCAAAATACAAAAAAATATGGCATGGTAGCCCATGCCTTTATTCCCAGCACTTAGGAGGCAGATAGATGGACCTTTGTGAGCCCAAAGCCAGCCTAGTCTATATAATTGCAGAACAGCCAGGGTGACAGAGTAAGACCAGCCAGGCAGCGGTGGCACGCGACTTTAATCCCAAGACAAGGGAGACAGAGGTAGGTCTGAGTTCTCTGAGTTCAAGGCCAACCTGGTCTACAGAGGGAGTTCCAGGACAGTCATGACTACACAGAGAAACCTTATCTCACAAACAAACAAAACACAGTGAGACTAAAGGGAGCAGGCTAAAGCACCTTGCCCTGAGTACTGCCATTTTGACTCTAGACTCCATTTTACCCGTAGATTGAAAGTTCCGGTTCCCAGGCCCTAGGAGCTGACAACTTTTCAGTGACCGACCAATCTCCTCCAACCATAGAACTAGTTCTTACGCATCTTTAGCTTTCTAGAAATATTATGTCTGTTCCCAGCAACAGAGGGAGCAAATGAATCTGATTGGCTGGACTGAAAGGCTCGCTTTGTCCATCAGTTAACAATGAGGGAACACACAGGAAAGCCCCTAACCTTTGACTCCTGATTGGTGAAAACTGTAATTGTAACTTGGCAACAAATGTTAGTGATTTTTGTGCTTATAAACCCCACTTCTGCCCCTGCTCAGGGTGTCAGGAGAAACAAAGCTCCCGAGTCCTGGTCCTTCAGTTCTTATGGGTCGGTGACCTGCTTATGTGGGGATTTACTAAACACTTTGGAACTCATCAATGCTGTCTCTCTCTTTCCTTGTGATGCACAACAGACACAGGTGTAACACACTGTCCCCAAATATACAGTGGAGGAGACAGGACTCACATCTGGATGTATTAGATTACAAAACCGTTATTTTTTTTTTATTACTCCATATTATTTCTCTCTTTTTAAAAAGTTTTATCTTTGTGTGTGTGCTGTTGCTGTGGAGGCCAGAAGATCCCCTAGATATGGAGTTACAGATGTTGTGAACCACCTGATTGGGTCCTGTGAAAAAACAGGAAGTGACCTTAACCACTGAGCCATCTCTTCAGCATCTATTTCTTTTTTAAAAAAAATCCCAGGTGCTGGAAATAAAGGTGTGTGCTGACATGTCTGGCTTGCTTTCATATTTTATATTGCTTTTCTTTTTTAAATGTAGATTCTGCATATAAGAGAAAACACGTTTCTTTCTGAGTTTTATCTCACATAACACGATCCACTCCAATCCTGGAATTGCAGAATCTACAAGTCATATGTGGGTGCTGGGGATCAAACTGTGCCTCTGGAGAAGCAATTAGTGCTCTTAACCACCGAGTCTCCTCCCAGACCATCAGTGGACAGCTTGAAGGAGTGGGTTCTCTCTTCCTGCAGTGTGGGTCCCAGATGGAGCTCGGTTCATCAGACATGGCATCAAGCGTATCTACCCTTCTGAGCCATCCTGCTGCCCTGTGACTTCTTCCAAAAACTCTCTGTTTACAACTTGCTCATTTATTTATTGATTAGATTTGGGGGATTGTTTATTTATTATTTTTTTATTTTTTGAGACAGGGTTTTCGTGTAGCCCTGGCAGTTCTGGAACTCATTCTTTAGACCAGGCTGGCTTCAAAGTTAGAGATTCACCTGCCTCTGACTCCTGAGTGCTGGGATTAAAGGTGCGTGCCACCATTGCCTGGCCTTTGGGTGTCTTTTTTTTTTTTTTAATTCTATGTCTTAGATATTATTACCCTGTTGGACGTCTAGCCCTGTTGGACGTCTAGCTGATGAAGGTTTTCTCCCATTCTGCAATCTGTCTCTTTTCTATATTGATTATTTCCTTTGCTGTGCAAAACCTTATTTTACTTGTTTGAATTTAAATTTTTTTTTTTTTTTTTTGGTGCTTTGAATCAGGGAAGATCTTAACAATTAAACAGGCTGGCTTGAAGGTCAGTATATAGTCTAGGGTGGCTTCAAACTCATGACAGTCCTCTCCCCTCAGCTTACGGGCCACTGGGATTATAGAAATTAGTCACTACATTCATCTGGAAGCCTTTTAATTTCTTGTCATTTCACGTTTTCTCTTAGGACAGCCTGGCTGGCCTTGGCTTCAGTTTGTGGTAGGTGATCTTGAACTCCTGCCTCCACCTCTCTGTAGACCTAAAGCTTTCGATAAATACTTGTTTATGGTTCTCTTTCTCTTTGAAAGGTCCTGGGCAGCACAGCAGTAGAAGTTGAGTCATTCTAATACACGTTTAAAGGGCTGTCCCTTGACTTTTCATACCCCAGAGGAATGTAGTACCCTCCCTGGCTGTAAAGTGAGAAAAACAGAAAACGAGGAATGCAGAAGTAGAAGAAATCCAAAAAACCACACTTTCACCCACACAAAGCCTATTTTGAATCCCTTTTAAAAAACAACCAAGAATCATATTGAGTAATCTAGCTGGTGTCCAAAATTAGCAGCCTGGGAAGTCATGTCTAAGTATGCTGGCTCTGAGACACAGGAATGCAAGCCCTGGAAACTTCCCAGGGGCTACCAGTCCCCCATGCTGGCCATATGAAACCTCACCTGTGCTTCTCATAGGGACAGCTAAACTCCAGGTGTTCAAAACCTAGCTCAGCCTCAAGAAACTCAGTTTCCAAGTCATGGTATTTTCGTTAAAAAACAACATGACCAGGTCAGACTGCGGTTTTTCAATAGAAGTTCATGGGGGAGGGAAGAAAAGGAAGAAAGGGTGAATGAAACCCCATCAAATTGTTTTGCAGCTGTATCAGTTTCCAGTTCTCAGGACTGGAAAAATGCTTTTGTAATTAAGCAAGATCTCTTTTTTTCCTTTAGAAGGTGAACAAGAGATTCCGCTTTCTTAGAAGTAAAAGGTTTCTTACTGGTTCCTATCGAATGTGTCTAGAGCATGGGAGAGAGTGCCGGTGTGCACATGCTGCTGCATGCCTGTGGAGGTCAGAGGGCAGTTCTCTCCCTCCACCCTGGGTTCCAGGGACTGACCTCAGATGGACAGCTTAGCATGGCAAGTCATCTCACCAGCCCAAAGAATATTTTATGCTGGACAAACATATATATTAACCTAAGGATCTTGAGAGTCATATACAAGTTATTTATCTCTTGATTCATTGGGAAGTTTTCTGTAAGCTGGGTGAGGTGTGTCAAACTCTACTCCTAGCTACTTTGGAAGCTGAGACCAGCAGTCCCTTTAAACCCAGGGCTAGCCTGGGCAACATGAGTCTGTCTCCAAAAAAAAGAAGAAGAAGAAAAGAAAAAGGATCAGGAGGAGAAGAAAAGATGAAACCGCATCTCATTTTTCGGTCATCATCACCTTGTTATCTATCACCGCTCACACCAGACAAATGGCTCATGACAAGCAGTAATTCCTCACCATCCTGCCTTAGCTCTTGCTTCAAGGGATGAGGAGGTTGGCTTGGCAGCTTCTACATGCTATAGAAAGCAAACTTGCATGTTCACACATAGCCACTCAGTTGATGGTCACAGAGAATTTCCTTAGGGAGTAAACCATATCTAGGGCCCAAGACTCCATATTCAAACACTTTGCTGGCTTCAATTCTCTACATCATCCTCTAGGACACTGGCTCTCAGTTGTGGGTTGTGACCCCATTGGCACCACATATCAGATATTTACACTCTAATTCATAACAGTGGCAAAATTACAGTTATAAAGTAGCAATAAAATAATTTTACGGTTGGGGATCACTGCAATCATAGCTGAGGAAAGCTGAGAATCACTGCTCTAGGAATTCTCTGGCCTGTCCTTTGTGTGTGTCAAAATCTTAGCGCTGGAGAGATTAAGAACATGTATTACTCTTTCAGGGGACTCAAATTTGGCTTCATGCTGGGTGGCTCGTCACCACCCATAATACTAACTCCAAGAGATCTAGCACCTTTTGACTTTCATATGCACATACACTCAGACACATATACCCACAGAAAGACACATAATTTTTACAAAATGAATCCTTAAAAATAAATAAAAGGCTGCTGAAGAGATAGTTCAGCAGTTAAGAGCACTGGCTGCTTTTCCAGAAGACCCAGGTTCAATTCCCAGCATCCATGACTCACAACCATCTGTAACTCCGGTACTAAGGGTTCAATGATTTCTTCTGGCCTTGAAAGGCACCAAACACAAATATGGCACACAGGCATACATGCATGCAAAACACATATAAACATAAAATAATAATGATAACAATACTATTAATAATAATTAAAACAAACTTATCTATTCATTGAGGTCTACCAGAAGTACTATATAAGTCAATGATGACTTATATTGTTGCAACCATTCTTGGAATTACAGACAGTTGTTAGCTGCCATGTGGATGCTGGGAATCGAACTCAGGTCCTCCTGAAGAACAGTCAGTGCTCTTAACTGCTGAGCCATCTCTCCAGCCCCGCAACCATTCTTTTATTCTTCTGAACTGATCTCACAAAGTGAATGGTGTGGGTCCTGCCGTGGTTTTCTACCAGCCAAATAAGAGAGCAGAGCACTGTAAGTGATATTCTCCCCTAGTCCCTGTCTCCCTCCCACACACATACAGGGTATCTAAGGCTGGCCTCAAGTTCCTCATCCTCCTGCCTCAACTTCCCAAGTAGTTTACTGATGACTGCTGCCACACTCAGCTTTCTATAAACATCCCTCCACTTCACACCTGCCCTTCACATGCTGACCTGTTCTATAAATAAGAGGAAAATAAGAGCTGACATGGTGGCACATCCTTTTAATCCCAAGGTCAACCTCATCTACATAGTGAACTTGAGGCTAGCTTGGGCTACACAGACCCTGTCTCAGGATTAAACAAAAATGAAAACAACAACAAATTGGGTTGATTCCCTAAGGGTATGACTCCAAACCACCCATGTCATTCTGAAATTTCCCTGGAATCTATACTTCATTTTTAAAATCTTCAGAACACGGTTAGAGACCATATTCCTGGGCTTCAAATATGGACCTACTCTTCATACTCCAAGTGTGGGCCTACTATGCATACAGGGAAGGACAAAGTGTTGACACTGTCTTCTTAGAGATATTTTATTTTCATGCATGTGTGTGTGTTTGTTTGTGTGTGTGTGTGTGTGTGTGTGTGTGTGTGTGTGTGAGAGAGAGAGAGAGAGAGAGAGAGAGAGAGAGAGAGAGAGAGAGAGAACAGATGTACACATACCATGGCATGGCACATGTTGTTGTTTTGTTTTGTTTAGGAAATGTCTTTCTTGCTAGCCTAGGCTGTGGAAAGACACAAAAAACTTTCCTGTACTCCTTGGCCTGTTCCCATGGGCTCCAACTGAGGCAAAGTTCCAGCTACACGCCCCGCCTCCTTTCATGCTGAAACCTTAGGGCTAGGTGAAGTAATGCACCTTGAACTTTGAAATGTGTAGGTTCTCAATCTTGTCTTCAAATGCCATTTGTTTCCTTTATACAGCCTTTTAAACATCACATCAAGTTTAAAGCATCTAATAACATTATCCACTCCCTGAAGAGCACAATGTACATTGTCAATTCATACCCATGATGGCCTCAGCACAATACTGTCATCCGGCCTAATCAAGTGAGATCTTGGGTTAGGGGTGTAGCTCCTTGGTAGAATATTTTCCTGATATGCACAAAGGCCTGAGGTTTGACTTCCCAGCATTGCAAAATTTTAAATGATAATAGTAAATAAAGGAGATCCTGCCATTTGTGACAGGAAGGTCTGAAAAGCAACTGGCCAAAGGAACAGAAAGATACATAAAAGAAAAAAGCACTGCAACACATAATTTCATTTCTACATGGAATCTTAAGTCAATATAGAGAAGCAAACAGTAGAAGAGTGGCTGCCAGGGGCGAGTGGGGGCAAGGAGTGGGATTGCTGAGCAAAAAAAAAACATGTCTGTTCAGGAGGTACATACAATTTTATCTGAAAAAAAAATACATGAAAATAAAAACACAACACAACACAACACAAGAATCTGAATTCAATTCTCAGCATCAAAAGGAAAGAGAAGGAAAGTAAAGGAGAAAGTGTGACTGATGGCTAGGAACCTGCATTGGGGCCCAACAGCTGCTCCTGTACCAGCCATCCACAACAGACAAACAGCAACCGCTCATGTGTACATCAGGAGATGGATGCATCAACAAAATCCATTAAGGAAGAAATTCTGATGTGGTGACTCTTGAAGACGTTCAAAAACAGCCAGCCACACTGCAAATGCAAGGCAATTTGGGGCATAGAGAATCTACAAAGCACAAAAAAAGGAAGAAAAGAAAGAAGGAAGAAGATAAATTGAGAAGACAAACACAAGGACAAGTGTCACTGCATTCCAGTTACCTTGAATAGGCTCATTTACAAAGACAGAAAGTAGGTTAGAGGTTTCTAGGGTCTGAAGAATAGGGGAGAGTTGTTGGATATCTGTACACTGTGTAAAGATGTATTTGCTGTGATTGGTGTAATAAAAAGCTAAACAGCCAATAGCTAGGCAGGAGAGATAGGTGGGATTTTGGGGCAAGAAGGAAGAGGAGACAATCAAGGTACTTGAGAGAGGCCATGGAGATAGGGAGTAAGTCAGACACACAGACAGGGAGAAAAGTAAAAGCCATGTGGTACAATGTAAAATAATTTAAAAAATGGGTTAACTTAAGTTATAAGAGCTAGTGAAAAAAGCCTAAGCTAATGGCCAAAGTTTCATAATTAATAAGCCTCTGTGTCATTATTTGTGAGTTGGTGGCCCAAAAGAAAGTGTAGTCAGAGTTTCTGGCCTGACTAGCCCCAATATCAGGACCCACAGTCCAGTCCCGAATAATCACACAAAAGCTTATATTCATTATAAGCTGTTTGGCCTGTGGCTCAGGCGTATTACTTGCTAACTCTTACTCTTAAACTAACCCATGATTAGCCATGTGGCTTGGTACGTTTTCTCAGACTAGCATTCTCATCCTACTTCTTCTGAGTCTCACTATAGTCTGCCTCTTCTCTTCCTAGAGTTTTCTTAGTCTAGTAACCCCATCCATACTTCCTCTTTGCCTTCTGGCCAATCAGCGTTTTATTAAACCAATAGGAGTGACAAATATTTACAATATAGAAAAGCATAATCCCACAGCAAAAAAAGTCTGACTACATTTGCCATTCAACATGGAGGCTCAAATACCCACCACATAGGGCCTAAGAAAGAGGTCTCTTGGGTACAGAGACACAGCTCTTTTAAGAGGCCTTGCTTTAAAGTACTTGAGCAGCCAGCACAGGATACAAATACCTGCTTCACACAGATAAAACAAATTCTTAGCATGAGATGGGCAACTGTGGCTCAGGGGTTGTTATCTGCTGACATAAGACTATGACCTCATGAAACCAAGAGGGACAGAACCAGCATGCCATGCATGAAACAGAGCCACAATGGAAGCCTGACAGTTTAAAATTTGTCTCACATAGTCAGAGAATAATTCAGGCCCTTAGTAATGCCAGGGTTGTTGGTTTTGCATGTGAGAAGAGATGTGCAGGATCAAGATGCAACCACATACACACATACACACACACATTACCAAGGCCACACTAGAGTGTATTTAGGAGAGTTGCCAAGCAGGTACAGGAGCGGAGAAGCAGGGAAGGAGAGACAGACTGCAATATGGTGTCTCTTTTTAAGAGAGGGAGGTGGGCACGGTTTATGTAGCCACATTTAGGGGCGTGGCTTCACCACGTGGACTGCCAGGAATCCTTACACCCAGTGCCATGTTGGGTTCACCACGTAGAGTATCAGGAACCCTTACAAGGGTCAGCACAGAAAACCTCTAAAAATGTACAATATGTTTAAAAATTCGATACTTGTGTTAATGCAATGTCATAGAAAAAGTTTAAAAATAATAAAGCCTTTAAAGAAAGAATAAGCCACGTGAATATGGGAAATATTCAGGGTGTCTGGATCATGTAAGATGTTTTGTTGACTTTATGTTTTTTAAATGCTAATGTACAAAAAACTGAGAGCTGCTGAGAGACATTGAATTTTGGAAACTGCTAAATTAAGCCAATCTATATATTTTAAGAGTCTCTTCCCTTCAGAATAAAAATAAAATAATATGTTACATTGGGGGAGAGGTTTTGTTTTTGTTTCCAGAGACAAAAAAAAATAATGAAGATCAAAATTGATTGGGAGAGACATGAAAATCTTGATTACAGACATTAGAAAAAAAAAAAAAGACTACAGGACAGGTGATGTATATGTTGATCACTCTGCTATAAAAACAGCTCTGAGACTGGGTGAAACATGATGAATCTTGTTGGCTACAGAATCCTCATGACTTATTATTACATGTCATTCTTTCATATGACATTGATAGCTGTTAGGCTATACAGTTCAAACAAACTTATAGTTAAAAGATATCTTTCATCTGCTCAAAATTAAAACAAAAAATATCTTTAGCTAACTTGTACACACCAAACATTCAATCCTTGTGTTAATATAATGTTACCTTTAAAAGTTTATATGTTTTCAGAAAAAAAAGAACCATACACCATTAAAGACAAGTAGCCCAGGTGATCTAGCCTCTCAGAATGCCTCTGCTGCAGTTTCCTCAAAACTCTGCATCAAGAACTCTAGGTGAAAAGGTCCAGCCTCACAGACTACTCCAGCCAAGACTTTAGATAAGCTGTACACGTTCCCATCACACAGGGGCTAAACAAAAAATAATACACGACTTGACTATTATCCCAATTTTCTCAGGGTTTCCCAAACCCTGACACAACAGGAAGCAGTCTAGAAAACACAACATCTACATTCCCAAGTGGTGGAGTAGGTGGGTTTTGGTTGTTCAGTGGGTTATGAATGTTTGTCATCATTTGGGGGGTTGGTTGTTACTGGTCATGATAAGGGAGGAAACTAAGCAAGGGAAGTTGGATTCAAGGACTTTCTTCTGAAAATAAAAGAGAGATACAGAAAGGATAGGATAAGAGGGTAGATTATTGAATCTGCTTTAAACTAAAAAGCAACTATTTTTTTTATATGTTATCTTTATTTGATGTGAATTGGTGTTTTTCCTGCATGTACTGTGTGAGGGTGTCAGATCTTGGAATTACAGACAATTGTTAGCTGCCATGTGGATGCTGAGAATCGAACTCTGGTCCTCCAGAACAGTCAGTGCTCTTAACCGCTGAGCCATCTCTCCAGCCCCTAAAAAGCAACTATTAATCTCAATTTTTTTTTATAATAGTATGGATTTTTGTATAGTGATGCAAAGTTAAGGTTATTTTTGTTAGAACATACTCTGTATATGTTTCTACTCTTGTTTCAGATGTTTTGTAAATGACACAAATTTAAGTTTATTTTTCTCATACTGTGTTGCAAATGGTTCTGGCCTGGACTTTCCCGGCCTGGACCAAAGGTTTAGTCTCACTCTTGGCCCTACTTTGTCTGAAATCACACACAGGCATATATTATTTTTATGCTGATTGACCTAGGGCCCAGGTATATAACTTGCTAGCTCTTTAGTCTTTTTATTTTTGTATGGCTCTTTTCAGTTTATTGCATGAAGGAGTCCAAGCTAAAAGCAGACTCCAAATGATTACATTATACAAGCTGTGAGGTTTTTAAACTTGTGACAAAGTACAGAAGGGAAATTCTACTCATTGCAAGGAAATCCTCACTTAAGCTTCAGAGAGTTACAAGCACTTAAAACCCATGAACCTTCAGCTGATCGTCCTTAGCCAGTCCAATCTCTATCAGGAACTGGCATATATTCTTGCGCTGGTCACCCTGTACCTGAATTACTTCTCCATATTCTGGATGCTCAATTACAGTACCATTGCAGGCAAATTTCTTCTTAAACACCTTCTCTAGTTTCTTTTTATCGTAATCATCAGCGATCCTTTAGACAGTAGTAAAGGTCTTCCTGCCGTTTCTCTGTTGAATTCTTATATGGATATAATCCTCAGTACCCTCAGGAGGCAGGTCATCACCCTTACTTGCATCAGCAAAGGGGTCGAAAGAGTTGAGGTTCTGGATAGTGAACAAACGATAAGTGTGTCAGCGAGATGATAAGTGTGTCCTTGGTGGAAACGGCCTGCGGAGGGCAGCTGCAGGAGAAAGGTTGGGGGGAACACAGCTGGGAAGCCAGGAAGCTCAAGGGAGAGGCAGCTGAGTGCTGGGGGCGGCTCAGTGACTGGGGCCTAGCTCTTTAGTCTTAAACTAACCCATCTCTCTTATCCTATTCAGCCATGCGGCTTGGTACCTTTTCTCAGAGCAGCATTTCAACTTCTTCCCTCTGCGTCTGCTGCCTTCTCCTCGTCATGTCACCATGGCATCTCTGCGGCATCTGTCAGATGGTTCTGTGTCTGGCAGCTGTCTCTGCTCTTCTTCTCAGAGTTTTCTTAGCCTGGTAGCCCCACCCAGACTTCCTGTCTGCCTTTTGGCCAATCAGCTTTCATTAAACCCATAGGCGGGAAAATTATTTAAAATGTAACACATAATCCACTACAATACTGTGTATATGTTTCTTCTCTCAGAGCCTATATTACTGTTACAGAAGGCCCAACTTCAGTTCCCAGCACCCACATCAGACAGCTCATTATTGCCTATACCACTGAGACACACACAGACATACACACACACACAAAATAACACTGGGATTTTTTTTTGTTTTGTTTTGCTTTGTTTTGTCTTTTTTGTTGATTTGTCTTTACTGTTTGTTTTTTGAGAGAGGGTCTCTCTATGTTCTGGAACTCTCTCTGTAGACCAAGCTGGCCTTGAACTCACAGACACTCAGCTGCTTCTCCTTCCCAAGTGGTGGGTTTAAAGGCACCATTTGGCTCTAAAAGCACATTTAAAAATAAAGGTTTTGGGGTGAGTGAGATGGTTCAGTAAGTAAGGTACTTGCCAGCATCCTAGAACCCACATACTGGAAGACAAGAGCTGACTCCTGCAGGTTATCTATTTTCTGACCTCCACATAAGCGCTATGGTACACACACATACACATACTGCTAGCATTAAGGCATCTGTACTAGTCAGTCTAGGGCCTCACCACCACGAATATGTTGCCAATATTCAGCAAATACCTAGAAAGCCCGGGGTTATGGAGTCTGAACAGGTACTAAGTACCCTTATTAAAGACAAGCCCCTCTGCACTTCTCTCTTCTCTCTTCCTCTCTCTCTCCCCAGGTCACGTCTGCACCTTCTCTCTTCATCTTTTCCTGTATCTTTTTCTCTTCTTCTTCTCTTCTCAGCTCCCTCATCTCCCTTTCCCCCAATAAAACTTTCCACGTGAGTGCTGCCTGCATAGTGTGTCTCTCGCTGATGCTCCTATCCGCTATGACTACCACTCACCATTTTTAAAATATAACACACACTTAAAAATACTAAATTTTAAAATTATGCTGGGTGGTGGAGATTCTCATCTTTAATCCCAGCACTTGGAGTTAAAGTCACAGACTTGGGGAGTCTGTGAGTTCAAGGTCAGCCTGGTCTACAGAGAGAGTTGTACGACAGCCAGGACTACACAGTGAAATCCTATCTCAAAAAAAACAAACAAAAAATTTGTTTCAAGGTTTATGAAACAACTAGGGGTGACTGTGCAAGCCTATATTCTGAGTCCTCTGGAACTAGAGGCAGGAGCGTCAGGAACTCAGCTTCCTGTCACATGTGTCCTCTGCAAAAGGAAAGAAACTTTTAGACATGATGACGACTGAGAATATAACCATTGCCAATGAATTCTAAACCTAAAACACAGAAAAACAAAACCACAGACAAGGACTGAAGAGCTGGCTCAGCAGTAAAGCACTGACTGCTCTTCCAGAGAGTCCACATGGCAGCTCACAACTGTCTGTAACTCCACAATCTGACACCCTCAGATCGACATACATGCAGACAAAACACCAGTGCACGATAGACAGGTAGGTAGGTAGGTAGGTAGATAGATAGATAGATAGATAGATAGATTTGATGGCTCCATTTCCATTTTCTAAAGGCAAACATAAGTAAGTGGCTTAGTCATGGGTTGTTTTTCTTATTTCTCCCAGGTCCAAAATGGCCTAATTTGAATAGAAAGAATATACAGAGAGGGCTGGAGAGATGGCTCAGCGGTTAAGAGCACTGACTGTTCTTCCAGAGGACATGAGTTCGATTCCCAGCATCCACATGGCAGCTAACAACTGTCTGTAATTCCAAGATCTGACACCCTGACATAATTATACATGCAGGCAAAACACTAATTCACATAAAATAAAATAAATATATGTAAAAAGATTATACAGAGCAAGCTGCAGTGGTGTGGAGTCTCTCCTTGGAGACAAGAAAACATTTTATTTATTTATTTATTTATTTATTTATTTATTTATTTATTTATTTATTTATTTTAGCAAGGTTTCATTGGTCTAGAACTAGCCATGTAGTCTAGGCTGGTCTCAACTTTTAAAGATCTTCCTGCCTTAGCCTTCAGAATGCTGGGTTTCTGAGCTTATACCACCAAATCTTTGGATGTTTCATGGGGGCTTGGTTGCTTGTTGCTTTTTTGTTTTGAGACAGGGTTTTACTATGTAACCCTTGACTGGCCTGAAATACCTTCAAAAAATGGTCTCAGGGGCCTAGACAGATGCCTCAGTGGTTAGAAACACTAGCTGCCCTTCCAAAGAACATGAGTTCAATTGCCAACACCCACATGGCAGCTCACAACTGTCTGTAATTCCAGGGGATCTGACCCTCACACCAAAGCACATAAAAAAGTGATGTCATCTGGACAGGCGCGATGGTTCAGTGGACAAAGGGGCTTGCTACCAAGCCTGACTACTGGAGTTGGATCCCCAGGACCCACATTGTGGAAGAGTAAGATGAACTTTTGCAAACTGGCTCTGACTTGTACACATATGCTATGGCACTTGTGCCCCACACACCCTTCTACCACCAAATTGGACAAAAACACACAATTAATTGTTTTTTTAAATGTAAAGAAATGATACCATAAATGACAGTAAGTTAACCCTTTGGAAGGTTGTGCATCATGTTTTCTTAGTATGTTATTCCCCGGACAATTGACTGAAAGCATTGCAAAGGCCCAACCAAGCCTCATTTGATAAGACAAGTTAGGGGAATTGTGGAATGATGCTCTTATACGCAGTAAAGATTTGTCACTCGTATTGGTTGAATAAAATGCTGATTGGCCAATAGTCAGGCATGAAGTAGAGGCAAGGTGATCAGACTAGGAGAATTCTGGGAAGAGGAGGCAGAGATGCTGTTGCCAGCCAAATGCAGGAAATGCAAAGTGAGAATGCTGGACTAAGCAAAGGTACCAAGTCAGGTGGCTAAACATAGATAAGAATTTAAGTATAAGAACTAGATAGTAATAAGCTTGAGCTACTAGCCCAACAGTTACTATAATATTAAGCCTTCCAGTCAATTATTTGGGAAGTAGCTGCTGGGTATTTGAGAGTTTCTAGAGGAACAGAAACTTTCAACTACAGGGAATTGGGTTTCAAATGTCCACCTGTCACTCAAACTTGTAATGTCACAGGTGCTGCTGTTTATCACTGGTGCCTTGAATTTTTTTTCTCAGGAATTCACTAATTCATCAGTGAGTGAAATAATGTCTCTGAAAGTGATAAAAGATAATGGGAAACAGTGAATTAGAGGAAGAGGAAGGAGAACGGAGGTTTGTTACCATATCAAATGTGATATTCAGGAAAGTCTCGACTGCTGGGTGTTAGAATAAAGACATGGGAGCTGGAGAGATGGCTCAGCCGTTAAAGGCTAGGCTCACAACCAAAAATAGAATAAAGACATGGAACAAACAAGGGCTTGAACTGTAAGATTACGCACAGAGAGATTTTGTAGGCAAGAGCCAGAGGTGTAGGGGTAGGGGTGTGTGCTGTGTGTATTCAATAGGATTCAATCTCTGTGGGTTCAAGGCTGGCCTGGTCTATATAGAAAGTTTCAGACCAGTCAGAGCTACATAATGAGACCTTGACTTAGAAGGAAGGAAGGAAGGAAGGAAGGAAGGAAGGAAGGAAGGAAGGAAGGAAGAAGAGAAGAGAGGGAGAAATAAGGGAGGGAGGGATAGAAGGATGGAGGGAGAGAAAGAAAAGAAAGGAAAAGAGAACATTTGCTGTTCCTCCAGATGACCAGGATTCAGGTCCTAGCACCCACATGGTAGCTCACAACACCTGTTGGAAACTGGATCCTTTGCAATAGAAGCAAGTGCTCTTGCCCATGGCCCCAGCAAGGTATTTTTAATGAGGAAAAAAAAAGGGGATATTTTTAAAAAAATGACTCTTGACCAAGTGGTGATGGCACAAGCCTTTAATATCAGCACTCAGGAGACAGGCAGGCAGAGCTCTAAACAAAAGGCTGAAAATAATCAGTCTTTGGTGCAAACATCTAGTCTTTCTAGCTTTCGTGTAATGTGATTTTTAAAAAGAAAAATATTAGCGGACGGAGAGGCCAATGTTTATTCTTTTGATGCTGTATGAGTGAATTTAGCTGCTCAACCAGGAGGCAGGGCTGTCAACATCTGTCTCTACTGAGGCCCAAAGCTGTGTGTAAGTAGCTGAGGGAACAAACACTAAGTTTATGGAGCACAGGATGCTACCGAACTATCATTTTAAGTAAATATGACAACTGTCATTATTATTGTTGTCGTAGCTTTAAAATCGGGAAGCATGCCTAAGCCCTCAGGTTTGATACTCAGGATCATACACATACACACACACACACACACACACACCTTATTAACATGATGATGATTTGAGAAGCATCCATTGCTGTTGTCACTTGATCTTTGTTACCTGTGGTGCCTAGGATGGCTTTTTAAAGGAACAGCCTCAAAGGAGAGAAAACAGTAAGCAGATCTGCCCTGAATCATTTAACCCATGTGGCTCTGTCTACAACAGCCCCGCCCATCTTCACTGGACCCAGCCCAGGAGGCAAATGTTGGATACCTGGTGATGCTGTTGGGGGTGGAGCCCACAAGGGTGAGCTCAGATTTGAACGCCAGGGGCCAGTGCTCTGTCACACACCTGCATTGAAGCAGCCTTGCTTGAAGCAAGCTTCCTTTGGCCTAAGACTTTGAGGGAATCAAGAAAGTCACGCTGGAGACCGATATGGACAGGTAAGAAGGCAGTCCCGTGTGTGTGTGTGTGTGTGTGTGTGTGTGTGTGTGTGTGTGTGTGTCCTGGACCTAACTCTCCTCACTTCTCTCCAGTTCTCTTGGGCCTGGCCTGAGATTTGGATAGCTCTGGAGCTGGCTCACTGTAATAACAACAAACCCTTAGGGACTCACAGCACGAAAAGGTCCTAGTGACACCTTAGTAAAAACAGGAGTGGTTATTTTAATAATTATTTGACAAAGAGTTAACATTTTAAGACTCACATGGGGAAGTCTTTACTGGAATTATTTAGCTATCGTAAGGAAATTTGTGCTTATTAAAAGTACCAAACATCCAAATGATTGCTTGCAACTCATTGCAAGGCTGTCTATTATAAGGAGAGAATTTCATTAAAACAGGCAATTTAGTGTTATGGGCTCAGCTGTTAGGCACTTAGTGGCATTTTTACTGCTTAATTAATCTACACAGAGATGTCTTAGCTTCTTGAAAGCTTTTTGGGGTTCTTATATGTAGCTCATGATGAACCGTTATCCAGAGTTTCTCTCTACATTTACTGCCAGTGTCAGATCATGCCTTGGGCTCGATTTCCTCTTATAATATTTAGAATATAGAGCTAATATATTTAGTGATAGTGTGGATGCTCTTCAGACTTCAGGTTTTTTCCTTTCTCTTCTTTTTTTTATTTTTCTCCTCTCCCTCCTCCTCCCCTTCCCCCTCGTCCCTATGAGGACCACTTTGAGGATCTTTCACATGCTACACAAGAGATCTGTCACTGAACTACATCCTCAGCCCTCAACAACAACGACCAAAAAAACTGTTTCCAGGGGGCAGACAGCATGACTTCATGAGTCCAAAGTAAGGTTTTGAAAACCTGATGGGGAAGGGTCTGAGAGAAATATATGGTATAGCAAAATGCAAAACAGAGGCAAAGGCAAGGCTGAGAGTCAGAGAAAACAAGCCAGCGTGGAGAGAAGGCACGTAGATTGGGGGTGCTGGGGGCGGGGGGAGGCGGGGCGGGCAGGGACCAGCTCTACCGGGAGGACAGATCCGCGGAGCCATTAGCCACAGCAGCCCTGTGGCTCTGCTGGGATTATTTTTAACCCGTTGTCTTTGGTCTGCATTGCTGGGGAGCAGCTACTGTTCTGCCTCAAGGAACA
The DNA here is from genome assembly GCA_004025045.1 of Sigmodon hispidus. Classification (NCBI taxonomy): domain Eukaryota; kingdom Metazoa; phylum Chordata; class Mammalia; order Rodentia; family Cricetidae; genus Sigmodon; species Sigmodon hispidus. The sequence goes on along the minus strand of PVIH01025170.1, from coordinate 283 downwards.
CAGCTGTCTCAGCAGCTGTGGGTCGCAATGTCCTCTCTACCAGGGAGGGACACCATGAGAAGCAAACGGGAGCTGGAGACAAGGTCCCAGCTCGAGTTGAGGGAAATGATGGATCAAGGCATCCAATCAACAGGTCAGGACTGCGTGGTTCCCTCACCATGGCTGGAATCGTAAGACCGAAGTGGCCTACGATATCTTCCTGTGGTTCTGACATAATTTATTATTTATGTCACATCCTTCTTTTCTAAACTCCCAGGTCACCTCTCTTTCTTCATAACAGCCC
>PVIH01025169.1:9582-21320 GCA_004025045.1 Sigmodon hispidus | reverse complement strand
AGGAGGAGGAGGAGGAGGAGGAGGAGGAGGAGGAGGAGGAGTAAATGTGGCTAACCCCAGCCACTCTGGTTCTTCAGATAGAGGGCCTGTTATCAAAACACAGGGTTTTCTTTCTGAGGCATCTCTGGGCTGTGAAACAAAGGCTCAAGTTTTATTCAGTGGGAATGTTAGATTGGATGAGGCTTTGGCTGACTGAAAGAAGAAGAATGGAATTGAACTTATAGCTTGTTTGGTTTAAGACTGTCTTCTTTTCAACTGATAGTTCACAGGAGTAAATTCTACACATCTTACTTGCCTGCAGCAGCTGGTGTCTTGGTGATGTCACGACCTGAGAGCAAATCTGAAGAATAGTTTTTTGTTTGTTTGGTTTTGGTTCCTGAAGACAGGGTTTCTCTCTATACCCCTGGCTGTCCTGGAACTCAATCTGTAGACCAGGCTGGCCTTGAACTCACAGAGATCCTGTGATGTTCTGGGATTAAAATGCTGGGATTAAAGACGTGCAGCACTACCCCGGACCTTTCTCTTCTTTTCTTCTTCCTTCCTTTGTGTTAGTTTCTCTCTGGCATTGCCTCAGCTTCCAAGTGCTGGGATTGCAAGTGTGACTTGCCACAGTGAACCGCAATTGGCATATTTTTAAGAACGTCGTTATAGTCTGTGAGTTATATCTCAACAATAAATTTATCAACCACATCAAAAACTTCCACAATACTCTGAATAAAGAGTAGGAGAAATAAACAAACAAAAGAACATCAAAGAAAATCAAGAAGGCAGTAAGGATCCTGGTGTGGGGGACAACTGAGTGACATGAGAATGTGTCCTGCATAGCACAGACCTTAGGAAGACTGAGGGCAGGTCCTGCATAGCACAGCCCCTAGGATGTTGGGGGCGGGGAGGAAAGGTACCTCAGAGAGCCAGTGGCAAGTGTGGAGATGGAGAAGGGAAGCATCACGTGGGAGTAAGGAGAGAGGCCAGCCTGTATCCAGTTTGGCAGAACTGAAGATGTTTTAACGAGACACTCGTGTTTCTCAATCTGACCAACAGAGTTGAAACAAAGGACCCACAAGATGAGAATTTCCTCAGGAAAGAGAAAGGAAGGGAGGTGGGGCTTTATCCTAGGAAGAGATACTCTACGTAGTTTTAACCATCTGTCAGACCGTCTTACTAAAAGAGACAGAAGCCCAGACATGATGGGTGGATGGTGGGCAGGACCACACCTTGACCAAATTGCCTACATGTGCCTACCTAGTCCTTCATTTAAACATCAGTCTTATTTCAGGACCCCCAAGATGAACATGATTCCCAATGTGGCCATATTAAATAATTCTCCACTTTTTGCCTTTTACTATTATTTTGGCTGTTCTAATTGGGGATAGGTGGCCAAACTTGGATTTTTGAGGTACAGACTGTAGTTCCCAAGTTCAGTGACAAGCTGGCCAAACAGGCAGGAGCATGGGGCGTGCTGTCCTAAGGGTCTGTAGCAGGGCCAAGCTTCAAAGTTGTGCCACAGTTGGATGCTAATCCTATCCAGGCCTGCTCACTCATTGCTAAGTGACAGGCAGGTCACCGGTAATGTTCACTTTCCTGGAAGCCAGCTTGATTCCTAGGTTTCTGGGAGGAAAGGCATCGGATCAAAGCAAGCAGAGACTGTTTAGTTAATCATCCTCTAGAGGATACTTGGCAGAGAGAAAGGAAAGCAAAATCCCCATGCAGGATTGTTAGTGTGATGTGATCAGGAAGCTGCCTGGAATTGCTAAGGGGCTTTCCTGGAGACTGAGGAAATTCCCAAAGTCTTCCTCCATGCTAGGTGTTTGGCAGACCTGCTTAAAGACCCTGTCTCCATAACAACCTAGCCCCATGGGGTCTTCATGCCCAGCTGGAGCCCCGCACTGCAACCTGATAGTACCACACAGAGGCATCACATTTTAGATAAGCTATTTTAAAAATCTCAGTTTCGGGGGCTGGAGAGATGGTACAGAGCACTGACTGCTCTTCCAGAGGCCTTGAGTTCAAATCCTGGAAACTACATGGTGGCTCAAAACCATCTATATGAGATCTGGTGCCCTCTTCTGGCGTGAAGGAATATATGCAGACAGAACACTGTATACATAATAAATCAACAAATCTTTAAATAAATTTTAAAAAAAGACACAATAAATAAAATCTGTAAATAAAATGTTGCTTTAAGTTCAAGACACAAGGGAAGGATAAAAGTGGCAGAGTCTGGCTAAAGGGGAAATGGGGACCATCATCTCCCTTCCCAGCTGGATACCAACAGTGTTTCTGCGCCTCCCTTTGAAAAAAGAGTCACCTCCTGGGGGTGGCACCTCCTCTGTGGTCCTCTGGTGCAGCTAGCTTCTCTCAGATCTGATGAAGAAGGGGCAGAGCAGGTGATGGCAGTCCCATTGGGCAGCCACCTGAGGCTCAGAGACGTGTCTGACTTGCTGAGGCCACACAGCAGCCCGCAGTATAGTTGAGACAAGATCTGGAGTTCCAGAAACCCAGCCCTTTGCTTCAGAATGGACTCTTTATGGTTTTGAAGCAGGATGGAAAAGCAGAAAACTCTGGGTACAAGGGAAGAGAAAGGAGTATCCACCTAGGAAAAACTTCTGGTGAGTTCCAGGGCCCTTTAGACCTTTCTAGATGAATTTCTAGGAATTCATCAGCAACCCTATTTACAACAAAATACATGTTCCAGTCCCTTTTGTATCACCCTAGTTGAACTTAGTTTTATTTTATCTGATTGGAATCCCATCCAAGGTACTTCCAGACATCCTATATCTCATTTATCAAAAAGAGAGAGGGGAATAAAGAGAAATGTTTCTTGGCAACTGTTTGAGAGCCACCAAAATGGTATCCGGGGCTAATGCTTAGACATTTAACCAGGATTCTGAGAAACCTAATGTGCTCAGGGTTTGTCTTTCTTCCCAAGCACCTCTCTTTCCTCAAATCTAAAATCTAGGTTAAAAGCCAGCTGCAGTGGCACACACCTTTAATCTCAGCACTCAGAAGGCAGAGGCAGGCAGATTGCTAGAAGTTCAAGGTCAGCCTGGTCATACAGTGAATTCCAGGACACACAGAGTGAGAAAACGAAAATAAAACAAAACAAATATGATCTGGGTTTAAATGGCTTAATGTGGCACTGGGGAGGTGACTCCACAGTTAAGAGCACTTTCAGGGGGCTGGAGAGATGGCTCAGCAGTTAAGAGCACCGTCTGCTCTTCCAGAGGACCCGGGTTCGATTCCCAGCACCCACATGGCAGCTGACAACTGTCTGTAGTTCCAGTTCCAGGCAAACACCAAGGCAAATAAATTAATAATAAATAAATAAAGTTTTTTTTTTTTTTTTTAAAAAGAGCACTTTCAGCTCTTGCCTAGGATATGGGCTTGCTTCCTCATATCCAGCAAAGTTCACAACCATCTGAAATTCTAGTGTCAGAGAATCCAATGCCTTCTGACCTCAGAGGGCACAAAGCATGTACATGATGACATGCTTACATTTAGGCAAGATACCCATAAGAATAAAAGTTAAATAGTATATATATACATATATATATATTTATATATATATTTTACTAAGGAGGGCTCAGCATACACCTTTAATCCCAGCACTCAGAAGGCAGAGGCAGGTGGATCTCTTATGAGTATGAAGCCAGCCTGGTCTACACAGTGAGTTCCAAGTTAATCAAAGCTAATAGTAAAACCCTGTCTCAGAACTAAACCAGAACAAAACAGGGTTAAAGGTCTTGCCGTGTGGGCATGGGGACCTGAAGTCAGTCCCCAGCATCCATGTCAAAATCAAGCATGGTGGCCCATGGTTGTAACCCTGGTGCTGGTGGGGGCAGGGAGCCAAGAGAGGAATATCAGTGAAGCCAGCAAACCTAACCATTTTGGTAGCCCCCAGGTCCAGTTCGAGACTCTGTTTCAAATAAATAAATGATAAAAGTAAAAGAGACAAAATATTTTAATAAACTCCAACTTTGCCTCAAATTGTGTTGCCAGAATCTCTTTCCCGGGGTGATCCAAGGATCCAGTTTTAACTGAGTTGAAGTCCCTACAAGATTAAGGGAACTCTCAGGCTGCTCCAGGAACAGCATGGACTATGCTGCTGTTTGCTATGAACTCAAAGGCTGGGGGAATTGCTCAGTGGATAAAACATGTGCCTCATAAGGGTGATGACCTGAGTCTCTGTCCCTGGAATCTATGTGAAGCTGGCCACAGTCACCTGTAATTCCACTGCCCCCAGTGGAGAATGGGAGATGGACACAGAAGAATCCCCAGAAACTCAGAAGCCTGGTGTACATGGTGACAAACGGTAAAGAAACTGTTTCCAGAAGTTCAAACTGAAGCCTGGCATAGAAGGCCCTCCACTTGCATGCCATGGCTCCTGTGATTGTGTGCCCCCTCTTCTCACACACATAGGAAGAGAGGGAGGGGAGGGGGAAGGAAGGGAGGGAGGGAGAGAGGGAGAGAGAGAGAGAGAGAGAGAGAGAGAGAGAGAGAGAGAGAGAGAGAGAGAGAGAGAGAGAGAGAATATGAATCCTGCTCAGGTACAGAATTTGTAGCCCCATACAAAGTCTTCAAAATAGAAAATACCTTCTATCTTTCTAGTGTTCACTTCATTCTATCAATGACCTTACAGAGTCTCTCGTGTCCCACTGCACATATGTGCACACCCGTCTTCAAGATCACACTGAAGATAGTTACTCTCTTGATTTTCCCATGCACATAGCACTCCGGTCTGGGTACCTGACAAGTACCTGGAAGAATTACAAACTTCAGGAGAACAGACAATATTGCTTTCAGGTGTCAGGTGAGGGCTACCTACTAAACCTTCCCCAAATGATCCTGCTCGCCACGAGGTTATGCAAGAAAGAACCTCGCACTGCTGGGTCCTTCACTACCCCTGTGTCAATGCCTCACTCTGTCCTCTAGGGGGCTCCCCAGGAACACCGAAGAGGAGTCAGCTTCTCTCAGCTTCGACATGTGAATGGATGTGGTTGGGAAACCCACAAAAGTACAGCCACACATTCTGGAGAAGCCATACATCATTAGAAGGTTATAATCGGTGGACCATAGACATACAATGAGCACCCTAAATCACCAGCATTCATTGAGAACGTTCTCTTTACACACTGTAAATTCAATGATGTTCTTTGGTAATCTTTAGGTAAGAAGACCCATTTTAATCAATCAGTTAATCAATTTGGTTTGTGTGTGAATGTGTGCACACAGGTGTATTCATGGTTGACTATGTGTAGGTAGAGACCAGAGGTGGACTTCAGGCATCCTCTTCACTCAGTTTACAATTCATTCATTTATTCATTCATTTTGAGGCAGTCTCACTATGTCATTTTAGTTAGACTGACTGGCCAGCAAGTCCTTAGGATGTGCTCATATCTTCCCCTTAATGATGGGGTTACAGTCATGCAACATGCCGAGCCTTTAAATGGATGCTGCGATCCAAACTTAGGACTTCACATTTGTGAATCAAGTATCTTACCCATTGAGCCATCTCCTGGCCAGGAATGCCTTACTGGATGAAGTCTTCAATATTTATCTAATTGGCAGTCATAGCCAGATAGATTTTTGATTGCTGAAGCTGTATTTTCTCATCTTGAATACCAAACACTACCTTCATGGAGTCCCCAGGAAACAGAACAGTGAGCATATGTAGAAAGCAGCCAGTCTGGAGTCACAGTATACCTCCAGTCTCCCCTGGCTTCTCTCTAGACAGACAGGATCCTGTATTGTTCGGTTTAACTTCTTCAAGCTGAGTGTTAGAAGCCCTTTGCTTTGCCATTTTCCTCTCCAACTTTTTTGGAAACATTTCAAACATTTCAGAGACTTGAAAGGCTCATATAATATAATGTAAGTTATACTTGGGCTGGAGAGATGGCTTAGAGGTTAAGAGCACTGACTGTTCTTCCCGAGGTCCTGAGTTCAATTCCCAGCAACCACATGGTGGTGCACAACCATCTATGATGACATTTGGTGCCCTCTTCTGTATACTGTATACTTAATAATAAATAAATTAATTAAAAATAATGTAAGTTATACTCTACTTAGATTTAATATTTCTGAAATTTGTATTTATTTATTATTATTAATCTCTCTCTGTGTATGTGTGTGCCAGCAGCACTCCTATGAAGTTTAGAAGACTACTTCTAGGTGTCAGTTATCTCCTTTTTCTTTTTAAAATATTTATTCTTATTTTTATGTGAATTGGTGTTTTGCCTGCATGCATAACTGTGTCAGATCTTGGAATTACAGGCAGTTGTTAGCTGTCATGTGGTTGCTGGGAATATGAACTCAGGTCCTCTGGAAGAGCAGTCAGTGCTCTTAACCACTGAGCCATCTCTGCAGCCCTCCAGTTATCTCCTTCTACTGTGGGTTCTGGGGATTAAATCACGGCAAGCACCTTCACCTGCTGAACTATCAAAGTCACAGATTCAATAATTAAAAAAAAAAAAACTGTTTTGCACATCTGCTTTCTTTTCTTTCCGAATTTGTTTGTATTGAGACAGAGTCCGGCCTTATAGAGCTATCTAAACTAACCAAGGGTGACTTTGAATTTCTGGTCCTGCATCTACCTCTCCAGTGCTGGGATTGCAGGTGAGTGCCACCAGGCCTGTTCTATGCTATACTGAGGGTAGGACCAGAACATTGTGCATGCTAGGCACGATACCAGCTGAGCAATACCTGCAGCCCACACTTCAGCTTGGTGTCCATACAGGTGTGTGATTATGTGTGCTTGTATGCATTCTCTTATTTTTTTTTTCTACATTGGAAGGTAGTACAGACAGAAAGGTGCCTCAGACTAAGATTTAGAGGCTAAAGCTTCAGTATGCATTCTTGAAGATAGAAAATTTTCTACAAAAGATCAGGGATGTACTCTATTGATAGAACGCTTGCATGGTGTGCATAAAGCCCTGAATTTGATTCCCGCTGTCACATAAAACCAAAGTGGTGGCACATGCCTGTAATTCCAGCACTTGGGAGAAAGATGTAGGCAAGTTAGAAGTTAGCCTGGGATACATAAGAACTCTAAAAAATAAAGTTACACTAAAATCTAATTAGTTTATAGAAACTCATCTTTATTTGTTGTACTGGATTCTGTCTACCTTTTAATACGAAGTAATGTTTCAAAAGGGACATTCTGAAAGATCTATGCCTGTCAGAATGTCCAACCTTCCCATCACAGCTGTCTGCTAGTTAGAAAAACAGTCCAGGTCCCAGGGGTTGCCAGAGGAATCGCTCCAAGACAGTAATTATCTTTTCTTAGCCCTTTCACCTGGATTCACGCACCTGGAAACCAAGGCCAGTGCTGAGGACTGAGACTTCTTTTGTTGTTGTTAACAGATATGCAAGAAAATACATTCCATTAAAAAATAAAACAGTATTGGGGCCAGGCTCAGTGGTACATGCCTTTAATCCAGAAGTCTGGAGTCACAGGCACAGATTTCTGTGAGTTCAAGGCCAGCTTAGTCTATATAACTAGTTCCAAGGACAGCCAGGGCTATACAGTGAAACTCTGTCTCCAGTAAATCAATCAATGAATCAATCAATCAATGAAGGGCTGGTGAGATGGCTCAGGGAGTGAAGACACTTGCCACCAAACCTGTTGATCTGAGTTAGCTCCCTGGATCCACATAGGAGGAACTGACTCCCACGAGCTGCCCTCTGACCTCTGCACACATGTAAATGTCGTAAGCAAGAACATATACAAAATAAATGAACTAAAAAATAAATTTCAAAAGAAACCTCTGCATAGTTTTTGAAGTAAGTTTACAATTTAGCTATCCTCAGCTGCTTCCTTCTTCCGGGAGAAATTCCCCCCCCCCCCCCGCCATCCCCTCCACCATACCCCTGTGCAGAAGACCCAAGGCTTCACGCTTCACCCAGGCTAAGTAAGCACTGTGCTCTTCAGCTATACCCAGAAGTCCAAACACACAGCATTTTAATATCACTAAGTTGCTATAATGGACTTTAGGGTCTCAAAGGACCTGGGTCCTTTGTTATTCAGCTAGCTACCCAGGTGGCTTCCCAGCAGGCAGATCAGCCTCTGCAAGCACCAGGTGTGAGATTGATTCTTCCAGCTGTGTCCAAGGTCCAGCTCGGGAGCCGCCTTTTCCATAGTTTATTTAATGGGACCTCAGCCAAGCTCTAATTAAGAGGCCAGACAGTGTTCTTATTTCCCAGGCACTACCCGATGGTGTTCCTTAGAATGTAACCTGTAAATCTCAGAGCCGAGTCCTCCTATTTCTGTTTCTCAGCATCTCTCTTCCCCTCCAGGGAGGAAACCCATCTTAGATCTGGGTCACACCCAAGACTGCCCATATGCTCACAAAAAAATGCATAAGGTAGCACACTGTACTGCCCATTTCCATCAAAACCTCACATGTGGAACTAATGGAAAGTACAGTCTCACATCTAAAGCCAGTACCTGAGCCAGGCAAAGCTGAATGTTCTTTTAATCACAGCACTTGAAGGATTGAAGCAGAAGGATTTTGAGTTTGAAAAAGAAAAGTAAAATAGTCTCTAGGACAATGGTTAGTACTGACCTTTTCATTCTCTCTCTCTCTCTCTCTCTCTCTCTCTCTCTTTTTAAAGATTTGTTTTTATTTTACATGTATGAGTAAACACTCATGTTTACTCTGCATATATGTATGTGAACCATGTGTGTGTCTGGTGCTTGCAAAGGCAGAAGAAGCCATCAGATCAGATATCCAGGAAGTAAGCCCCCATATGAGTGCTGGGGACCATCTCTCTAGCTCTCTATTTTAGTTTTGAGACAAGGTCTCATGATTTCAGGTTGACCTTGAACTCACTAACTAGCCAAGGATGGCTTTGAACTCCTGATCCTCCTGAGTACTATGCATCCCTAACTTGTTTATGTGGTGGATCCTAGGCATGGAACCAAGGGCTAATGACCTCAAAGCCTCAGCAGAGCTGGGCAAGTCTGGGCAGGACACACTGATAACATCTGCAGATGGTGAGAATCCAGGAAGCCACTGGGAAGAAGTCAACATACCAACCTCTGTTGGCTGTGGTGATATATTATATATTTAATAAAACTAGTGTGGAATATCAGAGAACAGATCCACCCACAGTCAATCCAGAAGGGTCAGAGAGTGGTAGCTCACACCTTTAATCCCAGCATGGGGAAAGATCTGGAGTGGTGACCTACAAGTTTTTAATCCTATAACTCCAGAGACAGATCTGTGTTTCTGTAAATTCAAGGCCTAACTATCAAATAGTAGTAGCCCACACCTTTAATCTTAACCTGGATGTGAATTGACTAGGTGAAGAAGGTATTTAAGGCAGGCATAGGAGGACAAATTTATTCTGTAGAAGAGACCAGGAGTGAAGTAGAGGAAGCTGGAAGACAGCTGAGTGAGATTTGACTGTGGTGGTTCCTCTCTTTGATATTCCAGCCTTTCCCCGATATTTGGCTTTGAGTTTCCTTTAATACAACCAGAATTCTTGCTACAGTTGGTATTTACAACTTTGACACCACAGGGAAACAGATCTGTAGATGAACTCTTTCCCCTAAAGTTTCCTTTTCTGCTCCATAAACACCCCAAGTACTCTGCACCTTGGCACACACTCTCCACTCCCTCAGAGAGAAAAGACTACCACCCTTCATTGGTCTGTTCTGGTTTTTTTGTTTTGAAATATTCCTGTACACTGTGTGAAAATGTATTGCTGTTTTTGGTATAATGAAGGAGAAATACCACGAAATACTCTCCTCTGGACATGACGTGAATGTTGCACTCATGAATTCACAGCAGCTAGGGATACACAGCACAAGACCTGCACAGGACTAGAGCCTCAGCAAAGGAGAATTAAACTCAGGAGGCAAAGGCAGGTGGATCCTTCAGCAGCTATAGCCTCACCCATCTCTGAGGAGCTATTGGTATTAACAGTTGCTGGTAGAAAGGGGTTAATGATCTTCAATGCTATAGTCATTGGTAAATTGCTCCAGTAAATAACCATCCCCGTTCTATGCTTTTGCAAGCACCCCTAGGTAAACTGAGTGGTCACAAAGCTACAAAACAAAGACATGAAAACAAGACAGTGTACTTGGTAAGTGGGAAAGGAATGAGGGTGGGTAAGAGAAGGTGGGACAACAGATGCATGAATAAAGTTGTCAAAGAATAATACATAAGTAAACAGCCTCAATAGTCATGGTAGTTGACTTTAATCCCGCACCTTTAATCCCAGCACTCAGGGGCATAAAAGTAGCAGATCTCTATAAATTTGAGACAAGCCAGGTTTACATAGTGAGTTCTAGGCCAGCCATGGCTACATAATGAGACCCTTTCTCAGTGAATGAATGAATAAATGAATGAAAAACATTTATGAATCAAATTTCCGGTCTTACTATCTACCTGAGTACATCTCCCTTCTATTTCTCTACTATTGGCCCAGGCTGGCCTCCGACTCATTATATAGCTGAAGATGGCCATGAACTTGTGATCCTCCAGCTTCTACCTCCCAAATGCTATGATTGTAGTAGGTATGTGCCATCATAAACAGTTTTTGTGGTACTGGGTATCAAATGCATGATTTCCTTGTGCTAGACAAGCCTTCTACCAGCTGAGCTATATCTACAGTCCTGAATCTGACAACTCTTAAACCCACTCTTAGGAGAAAAGGTGCACACAGTCAGTTGAGGTCTTAGCTTTCTGCATGAGAAACAGTTTCTGGGCCTGGGAGTCAATGTTCCTTTTCCCAGCATCTCAGGAGCCATTTATCAAGTTATGTCCTTTGTTCACAGGCCAACCGGAGGAGAGCATCATCATCCTCATCATCCTCATCATCATCAGCAGCAGGAGGATATTACTGCAGGGTGTGTCCCCACAGTCAGAGCAGGGAGTCATGGCTAGAATTGTTCAGCAGATGCTGGGTAAGCACTGTCCTGGGGCTTGAGTCTAAGCAGTGATGGAGATTCTCTATAAATGCACAGTGGTAGGAAAAAAATCAAGTAGATGAAGAAGGAGAGAGAGTGTGGCTGAGGGACTGGACTTTGAATGCTGTGGTCAGAAAATGTCCTTGAAGAGACAATGTTAACAGAGGCAAGGATGGATAACAGTATGAGTGATCGTAGGTAAAGGAACATGGCAATCTGAGATGTGGAAAAGTACCGTGGTGGCCCTGAGTGTTGAGGAAATCAGATACACAAAGAACTCTGTTTATTATTGTGTTTACTAGTGATGAAAAACAGCAAGGTCGGGGCTAGAGAGATGGCTCAGCAGTTGAGAGCACTGACTGTTCTTCCACAGGACGTGAGTTCGATTCCCAGCATCCACATGGCAACTAACAACTGTCTGTGATTCCAAGATCTGACATACTTACACAGTTATACATGCAGGCAAAACACCAATTCACATGAAAATAAAAATAAATATTAAAAAAAGAAAAACAGCAAGGCAACAGTTAGCAGTGAGTTTGACTATTGAGCATTGAGCGCTAGATCACAGAGGTGAAATGTGCATACTGTGAGCACTAGATTTCAAACACACATGCATCCCCACTCAGAGAAAGAGAGAGAGAGAGAGAGAGAGAGAGAGAGAGAGAGAGAGAGAGAGAGAGAGAGAGAGAGAGAGAGAGAGAGAGAGAGAGAGAGAGAGAGAGAGAGAGAGAGAGAGAGAGAGAGAGAGAGAGAGAGAGAGAGAGAGAGAGAGAGAGAGAGAGAGAGAGAGAGAGAGAGAGAGAGAGAGAGAGAGAGAGAGAGA
>PVIH01025168.1:0-12545 GCA_004025045.1 Sigmodon hispidus | reverse complement strand
AGCCCCTCACTGGGGGATTCTATCAAGTGAGGTATATCATCAGTCCTGTTTTTACTTTTGATTTTCTGATAGTGTCTCACTGATTTGCCCAGGCTGGCCTTGAGTTCACTCTGTAGCCCTGGCTGACCTTAAACTTGCCATCCTCCTGCCCCAGTCTTCTGAGAAGCTGGGTTAATGAGGCTGACCTGACTGCTGTTCCTTTTCTCTTCTAATTTTTTTTTTAAAATTTATATCTGGCTTCTGTCAGTCTGGATGGCATGCTCTGCTTCTTCCTCCATTGATCAAACTCTCTCAAGCATAGCCTTCAAGTCATGCCTCTAGCAGCAGTTCTAGAATCTTCTAAGCATGTGTTTTCAATTTGTGGTTGTTCTGTTTTCTAGTTGTGTTTTTAATTCCACGATTTCAGTGTCTCTCCCCAATCACTGTTAGTGTTTGTTTGCGTTAGATTCTCTGTATGAACATTGAGGGTTACTGCTTTGGTATTTTGATCTTCAGTTTTCAGTTCTGTGCACATATGTGTTCGTGCATGGGTTTGTGCACCTGAGAAAGGTTTTCCCAGAGGCTAGAAACCAGAGTTAGATTTCTTAGAGCTGCCCTATGTGAGTGCTGGGACCAAATCCAAGTCCTCTGTAAGAGCAGCAAGTACTCTTGGCTGCACAGCCTTCCCGGTGGGCCACCTGCTCTGGTGGGAATGACGAATAGGTGGTGTATATCTCACCCTGGCCCTATTATTTTCTCACTTATCTCTAGTGCCCATGATTTAGCCACACCAAACATCCAGAGGACCCCAGATACAGCTGAATCTTTTCTTTGCTTCAAATGCTCTGGCCTCCCTTGGCTACTCTGAGTTTTTGTTCGTTCCTGGTTTATAGCACCATCATCTTCACCAATAAAAAGCTGCAGCCTGCCCTGAGTTCTCCCCAGTGCTGAAGAAACTCTTTGTAACAACACTTAAGTTCACATATTTTCATATACATTTCTCCCTTACTTACTACATGACCTCCTTAAATTCTGGAACTTTCCTTTATTAAATTTGTCTACCTTTATTCTCTCTCTACCAAGTTTGATCATATTGTGAATGTGTATTAGTCAGCTAGTGCTGTGTAACAAGTCATTCCAAATCCACAGGCATATAAAAGAAATTATCAACTCTGAGGCTTATATATCTGCTTCTTGGATGGAGCTTTTAGGAGCCAAATTTGTGTCCATTCAGTTAAGAGCTATGAATGTCTCTTTTTATTATGTGATAATCAGGGCACTGAGGACATATTCTTTTCACGACAATTATCTAAATGCAGGAATGCAAGCTCAAACAGATGGAGACAACACAGGACAGTTTGAGGTTACAGTCTAGTATAGAGGAAATCAGGGTGAAGATTAAACAGCTAATCAGACCACCTCTATGGTCAGCAGCAGAGAGAAACAAGCACATTCATGTTACCTGCTTTCTTCAGTGTTATAGTTTGGGGTCTAGCCTAGAGAATGGTGCCACTCTTGGTGGGCCTACAGTTAACAGTCAAGCAGTCCCATATGGACATGTCTGTTGGCGAACTGACCTGGATAATTCCTTAATTGAAACTCTCTTTCCAAGTGAGTCTTGGTTGTTGCACATTGACAGTCAAAGCTAACAATCACATCTACTAACAACTCATTGACAAAATGTAACATCTAGTCAATCCTGAAATCAAGTGGTAAAGGAAATATACAGCTCACCATGAACTCAAGCATGTCAAAGAGGGTTTCATACCAGTAATGTAGTCTTTTCCAAAGTATTTGTAAAATTCATAAGAACAAAATACTCAAGAAATTCCAGAAAGTTTTTCCCTGATTGCATAGAATTTAATAACTGGGGATGGAGAATGCTCAGGGATTAGCAGCACTGGCTGCTTTTCCAAAAGACCCTTGCTCAATTTCCAGCACCCATGTGGCAGCTTGCAACTGCCTGTAGCTCCAGTTCCAGGAGGTCTGATAAATTCAAACCAATGCATATCAAGTAAATTATTAAGAAAAATAATTAATAACTGAAACTTTCCACGCACATGTGACAAACACTTGAGAGTATAAGACTGAGATGTGGCTGAGTCTCTGAGGGCCCAGGGGCCTTGTCTCCCTGTCTGACAGAAACTGTAGAAGATAATAAAATCTAATGTAGTCAAAAGATTTTCTGTTCCACCTGATCCTTTATGACAAACAAACCTCTCCCACTCACAACACTACACCTGCTTAAAAATAGTCAGTCAGAGGCTTAATATTATTTACAAGCTGTTTGGTCTATGACCTGGGCTTATTACTTGTTAGCTCTTTCAACTTAACTCAACCCATTTTTATTAATCTGTGTGTATTGCCACGTGACTGGTGGCTTACCTGTGTTTCTTTACATTTTGCTTCTTTCGGCAGAAGCTTACAGCAATTCCTAACTCTGCTCTTCCTCTCCTTTTTCTCTGCTCAGATTTCCCACCTGCCTCTAAGATGCCTTGCTATAGGCCAAAACAGCCTCTTTGTTGACCAATGGTATTCACAGAGTACAGAAAGACATCCTACATCAGTTAGTGTCAGGTGATGAAGGCCCTCAGAGGTAATGCCTCGGACATCAATCTCTTAGAAGAGATTAATAGAGATCTTTTGGGATTCTGGTTAGTCTCTTGAGAGAACCAACCACCCCATGCACTTGATCCCTTCTGCTAAGAGATAGTTTTCTTTTTTTTTTCTATGTTGTGATACAGTCAGGGGACAAAATTGGGCCACCCAACCTTGGAAGTATAGCTTTTAAACCTATGAGCTAAACAAGTCTCTTTTTCTTATAAAGTATCCACCTTGGATATTTTGTAACAGTAATGAAAACAGCTTAGTATGGGGAGGCTGCCATATGCCTAGCATTACCCCACTCTGGTGTCTATTTCTATCTATCTGTATGTGTGTATGTGTGGGTGAGTAGGCTCTCTCTCTCTCTCCCCCCCTCACATACACACACACACACTCAGATGCATCTCTCTGTGTGTGTGTGTGTGTGAGAGAGAGACTGATGTTGTGTATTCATCAGTCACTTTTCACCTTAGTTTTTGAGACAGGCTCTCTCACTGAATCTGGCTTTTGCCAGTTTAGCTAGCTAGACCGGCTGAGCAGTGAGTCCCTAGAGTCAGTCCCCAAGAATGGGGTCACAGGTTCACATTACTACATTTAGATGATTCAAATCCAGGTCCCCACGCCTTCATGGAAACAATTTAATAACTGCACCATCTGTCCAGCCCTACCCCTGCCTCAGTTCCTCATGAGACGGGGCTCACTGACTGCATTTGGTGGAGACCAGAGCCTGGTAACACAGACTCAGGGAATCCTCCAGGGTACTCTCTAGCTGTGCATGATGGTACAAGTCAGCTACATCCGGGTAAGACTCTCCTCCATTACAACTCCAACTTTTCTACTGATGCTTCCGTTGGGCCCTCAAAGGGAGCAAAGGCAGGAGCTGTATTAAATTCTCACAGGCTGTCTCCTTTTATTAGGCTGTTGCTGTAAGATGGGTTTTGGCATCTGTGTGGGAATTATTAGCAAATCGGGTGGAGGAACAAATATTTTGGCTCATTATTGTTCCTTTATTAATGTTTGTTCTTTTGATTATTTGTGGGATTCTATTAAAGGGAACCAAGGAAGATGAGGCCTCTCCCAGGTGCCTGTCCATAGATGTTAATCTTAGAGCTTTTTTTCTGCAATGAAATTTGTTTTCAAGGTTCATTTTTTTTTGTTGGGTTGGTACAGCATTTCCTTTTATAATTTTTAGAGAATCAGGGGTTGAGAATAATATTCATAAATATTTATTTCCTGAACAGTTTAATTCTTATGCTTAAAATGTTTGGGGGGAAATTGGAGGGGAATAAATTTTTATTGTGTGGCAGAAAAGTTGAATAATTGAGTCGGCACTTTGGAAAATCTGCTGGAGAATTAGAGTTAAGGGGGGGTGTCTGAGGTTGCACAGTTGGGAAACACCACTCACTGTATGAGAAGGAGGCCAAGAACAGTCGGGAAGGCATTTTGAGCAATGGGTAGTTTGGGTCTTTATAACTCATAGGTTTCTACTGCATGAGGCTAGAGTTATCAGTTACTCATTGTCATATGAACTGTTCTGGGGAGACATGCACAGATGTCCATTCACCACAGATTGGCCAGTGATGAAGACCACAACAATGATACTGCTAAAATCCAACTTGAGAAACCAAGTTGAGATTTTTTACACAGCACGAGTGAGCGTGACTGACCAGAGTATTGGTGACTCCAAAGTAGTCGATTCACGGCAAAGTCCCATCCCAATGTCACTGACAACCTCACGGAAGCTGCAGCATGGAGTCCCCTTTCTGTCAATACCTCATGCCCTGGGTACCCTGATATCTCCAAGATCACTTGCAGATGTGATGGGGAGGAGGAAGTAATGCTGGACTCTCAGGGAAAGGTCCTCTGACCGGCCCCTTCCTTTTTCAACCAGGAAGTGTCAATAGCTTTGCTGTCATTACTACAGACCTGGCTTCCTCTTCATCTTTCTGTTTATTTTGTTACCATGGCTACTGGGCCAAGGTAATCTCTATTTCAAGATGGCAATGGTTCTATCACGCCACATGACCACACTGTAGACAGCCATATTGCTAATTGCCACAATAGGATGTCCTCTCAAGTCCTGTGGTTTAAGTACTCAGTGCTGTAGGACAATACTCCAAAGCATGTGCACAAAAAATGAGGTTTCACTGAGAAATGCTTCATGTTTCTTTTTTGTAATAACCCCAGAGATTGTTTAAAAGCGATGTGTCTCAGCTTCATGGTATAGATACAAAGGCAGTGTTTATCAAGCAGTTTGAGGGTCCTGAGTTTCTTTTCATTAGCACTGTTGACCCTCTCGGTCAGGTGCACTGTGGGATGCTGGGCAGCATCCATGGTTTCTAACAAATAGACACCATGTGACAACCTGAAATGTCTGGAAGACAGTGCCAAATTGTCCTTGGAGTGGGGAAAAATTGTCCCTCATTGAGAACCACTCACTGCTTTAGTTCAATCTGAAAATGATTGTGTGGTCAGTAATCAAGGAGATGCAAATTAGAACAGAATTAAACACTATTTTCTCATTTCATTTGCAGACACATAGAGTCAGGCTATGCTGGAAGCTGGTGCCCCTGCGGGGTGATGGCTTGTTCCATGAGGCGAGGTGCTTAGGACGAGGGATTTGGGGGAACAGTTGGTTTCCCACATCCAATGGGTGGGAACATTCCTCAGAATTGGCTCAGGAGGAAGGTACACTTCCTTCTGAAAGGAAGCCTTTGAATGGTGGGCTCTCTGCAAAATGACCAGGAGTGATGGGGCGATGTGCAGCCTTAAGTGCAAAGCAGCAGCTGCAAAATGGACACATGCATATGTGCCTATGGACATAAAATATCATCAATAAATGCATTAATTAAAGTCAATAATTATTTTATTACCATCCATTAATTAACAAAAAGAAAAATTACCCAGAATTTGATATGCACAAATAATTATATTTACATTTCAGCCCCTACATGTGGGTGGTAATCACCTTGACAGAAATGTTGATTTTTCTAGAGATTTCTAACCCCTTCCTTTGCTATATTGATACTAGAGAAAAGCAGGGGCCCCTGAGAGTGACATAGGCAATGAATAGGCCAGGGAGGTAGAGAAGCAACCGCCATCAAAGCCGCATTTGATCCATGTCTCTATCTCATGAACTTGAAAAATGAATTTCAGACCATAGACAGGGAGGGTGAGTGTTCAGAAGGAGTTTACTATGGGTGAGAGGTCAAGAGACAAAAAGCAAGCTGAGCTCCTGTACAGCAGAAGTAAATACCAAACATGGGTTATCACTGTCCCTGTGCCAGTCAGCTTTAAGTGACAGCTGACACAACATACAATCACCGGGGACAATTGTCCTTCTGAGGGATTGTCTACATTGGGTTTGGCCTGTTGGCTTGTACGTGAGAATTTTCTTAATTCATGGATTGGTGCAGGAAGACCCAGCCCACCATGGGAGGCGCCAATCCTTAGGCAGGGGGTCCAGAACTTCATAAGAGTGGAGAAACTGAGCTGAGCATGAGCAAATGAGCAAGCATGCATGCATCTCTCTGTTCTTGACGGTGGATGTGACGTTGTAAGCTGTGTGAAGTTCCTGCCTCAACTTCCCCACGGTGATAGACAGGAACTCAGAAATGTGAGCCAACCCTTTCTCCCCTAAGCTGCTTTTTGCTGGGTTGTTATATCACAGCCACAGAAAAAGGAACTAGACTAGTCCTCACCTAGGAGTTAGTAAAGCTTTATTGGATGAAGAGGAGCAGGGAAGGGGTGATGGGTCAGTCCAACTGTTCCAGTCATGGGGTGATCACTTGGCTCGGTTTGGGGCAAAGCCCCCTGTATCTTCTAGACTCTGGAGCTCATTTAGAATGTGTAAAAATCCAGGAAACTGAACAGGCAGCAGAAAGCTAAACACTTGCAGCATCACTGGCCTCTGGTCAGGACGGAACCACCCAGGGGATTTCCAGTTTCTGATCACAGACAACGGTTGGCTTCAAGATTATCTTGCTTTTGAGATTCCCCTTTCCCAAAAACTGCCTGACCAATTTCTACCTCTCATGACTATTAGGATATTGAAACCATAGACTTAGGAAATTAGAGTTTCCCCAAAAATCTTACTTTGGGAATAAAAGAAAAAAGGCTGAAGCCTGGTGTTGGCCAGACAGGAACTCATCTCCCAGGAAAGGTATCCACACAGTTCTGACAGCTTGTTAATCCACCTTGTAGGAGATGCTGAGGCTGAGACAATGATGGGCTAGTGACTGGCAGGACCACACCTTGCTGAGAGCTGCTTAGATATACACACCACTTACTTCATGTCAAGACCCTACAGACAGCCTTGAGGGTTGTTTTTTGGGAGTGGGGGTGGGGTGGTCACCAGACTTCTATTTTGCTAATGTGGCTACATTATTATTATTATTATTATTATTATTATTATTATTATTTGCTTTTCCTTATTGTCTCTGTAAGTGGCCTATTGAAGGCAGGTAGCTGAGTCTAGACCGTTAGACTTGGGTCCTAATCTCTCTGGTAAAGACGGGTATTTTCTTCAGTCACACAAAGGCATGCAATGCTACCTCAAGTTGTTTCTTCTTCCTTTCT
The DNA here is from genome assembly GCA_004025045.1 of Sigmodon hispidus. Lineage (NCBI taxonomy): Eukaryota > Metazoa > Chordata > Mammalia > Rodentia > Cricetidae > Sigmodon > Sigmodon hispidus. The sequence goes on along the minus strand of PVIH01025168.1, from coordinate 5,384 downwards.
TCTCACTGAAGGGATAGACCCTGTCCCAAGGGTGGGCACAGTCACCCTACCCCTGCGAAAACATAGCCAACATCCCTGAAATAATCCTCTCATAAGGAGCAATTGCTGGCTCCTATCTGCCATCAAATTCTGCCACCACATCACACTCATGGGGCAGGAGCACAGGGCACCAAGAGGTCTGTGTCCTTCATGGCCAGCAGGGAGCTAAAGCCAGGGAGGAGATGGCATACCAATATCCCCTTCAAGGATTCACTTCCAAAGACCTAAATGCCCCTGCTGAGCTTTACTTCTTACAAGTTCTGCCCACTTCTTAGAGCTGGGGAGCATGCTTGCACAACTTCTGGGAAGTGCTCTTATCCTGGCTCTTTCTCTCTCTCTGGGGTTGCCCTTACACTGAATTCCTGTCTATTCTATTCTCTTTTACTCATAGTGATAAGATACCCTGATGGACAAAAGGGCTTATTTTAGCTTGTGATTCCAGGTGACAGTCCAACACACTGCAGGCGGGCGGGGTGTGTGTGTGTGTGTGTGTGTGTGTGTGTGTGTGTGTGAGTCACAGCAAGAGCCTGAGACATTTGGTCAGTCATATCACATCTTCAGTCAAAAGCAGAGAGAAATGCATGCGTGTGTACATGCTCACCTGCTTGCTTGTGTCTAGTTCTATGTCTCCAATCTAAAACAGTTCAGACCTCCTGCCTAGGGGTTGGTGTCACCTGTAGTGGGCTTGGTCTTCTGAAATCAATGATCTTAATTGAGGCAACCCTCCATAGATGTCTTCTTGGGCCAACCCAAAGTAGATAACCCCTCTCAAAAAACTCTTCCCAAGTGGTCTAGGTTATGTCAAGTTGATGGCTAAAGCTAGTAGTCTGACTTGGTTCCCATCTTTCTCTCTCCCAGCATCTTTTATTGTATTTATCACTGTTAACACATCTTTGCATCATTAGCATCATAAGACTCTCTGAAGACCCCCCAAGTTCCAGTGAGTCAGACATTGAGTCCCTTTGTGTTGATGTCAGACTTATAGCACCCAGCACAACACCTGGCGTGGAGTGGTGCTTGCTAAATATCCACACTGTTAACTGATATTAATGGAAATGCTAAATGGCTTCCAACACACCTGGGTGGGGGGAATGCAACAATATTCTGTAAATGGATGCTTTTCCAATTCTGAGCAGAGGCAGGTTTCAGATAAAATGCACATGGAAAATAAATTATCATTGTATGCATTTGGGGGACTCTGTGAGTGCATATGTGGGTGCGCCTGTGTATATATGTGCGTGTGTACATATATGTGTGTTTCTCTCTCTGTGTATTTGTGTATATGTATCTATGTGCATATATATATATATGTGTGTGTGTCTCTCTCTTTCTCTCGGTCTGAGTGTGTGTGTATTTATGTGTGTTTGTATGTGTATGCATGTATGTATATGTGAGTGTGTTTCTGTGTATGTGTATTTGTGTATATGTATGTGTTGGCATATATATGTGTGTTTTTCTCTCTGTGTATGTGTGTGTACATGCATGCATGTGTGTGTGTTGTGCACATATGGAGAGGTCAGAAGAAGTATTGTGTCACACTCTGCTTTTCCTCTTGGGATAGGTTTTCTCCCTGACCCTGGAGCTAGGTCAGCAGTCAGCAAGTGCCAGCTATGCTCCTGTCTCCAACCTCTCGTGCCCCAGTGATTTGGTTATGGGTGTACTGGCTCACCTGGCTTTTTATTTTTAATGTGGATAATGGAGATTAGAACTCAAATCCTCACACTTTGCAGCAAGCTCTCTTACTCACAGAGCCAATTCACCAGCCCCAAGCTCTTGGCTTCTGATGCCATGGAACTCTCAAGGGCCATTTGTTACTGTGTGTGGTACAACCTTGCCCATCATTGGGAGTGTGCAGCTGGGGATATAAATGTCCCGAGTGGTCCTTCACGGTTATTATCTCAGTCCAGACATGAAAGAAAAATAGTGCTGTTCTCAGTGGTAACCGATCAGCTGAATTCTCCCAGGCAGAAGGTTTCTACACACAGCAGATAAGACCGGAAAAAAATGACAACAGTTTTAGCAAAAATGAAACATCTTCATATTTCAAAACCTTGAGCTGCAGACAAGGGGGCTCTGATGACCACCGACTGCAAATGTAGCCCATGATGAGCAAGATCACCAATCTTCAATAAAATATTTTTTTCACTTGTTTGTTAAAAAATTATTTACTGAGTACCTATTCTGCACCTGGCATTTCTCTGTGTGATTTATATGGGAAGAAGGGAACAAAAATTCCCACTGGCCTGGAGTTTATATCCAGGGGAGATACATATGATAAACAGCCAACACAATACAGAGATACAGGAGACAACATGATAGAAAGCTTTAAGTGAAGGAAAAAATATGTGCCTGGTTTTGAAAAAGTATATCTGAGAAAACTAGGCTAAAAACAATGAGAAGGATGCTGCTCTTTCAAATGTGTGATCAGGAAGGCTCTTAATGAAAAAGTGAGTTTTGAGCAAAAACATGAAGGAGGAGAGAGGGAGGGAGGGAGAGAGAGAGAAAAGGGGGGGAAGGGAAATAGTGCAAAAGCTCTAGTGTGAAGACAAGTCTGATGTTGTACAGAAGTATTCTCTGAACTGATCTTGAACTTCTTTTTCTTCTTAAGACTCAGTATGTGAACAACTCACAAGTCCCAGAAAGTCCTGAAACTTACAGGATTACAAAGCTTTACTGCTCCCAGGTTGTATGAATAGTAAAGGCCATCTGTGTAAGGTTTAATCTGCTGAACTGCTTGCAAGTTCTGAGGAGAGCTCCAGGGCTCCATTCTTCATGAATCATTACCTAGGCCAGTGTGGGCTCTTTGGAGATGCAGTACTCTTTGAGTCATCTCTGATTCTGTGACCCTTTCACCCACACTCCTGTCAGTGACATTAGTTAGGCAAACTTGGACTAGTATAATTGCTTTTCTGGCCTGTCATTGGTTCTGTATCTGGGGTGAGATGTTTGTTCACATTTTCCCAGGAAAAGTCATACACTATCAGGGGTACTTGAAGTACAGTGGAGGATAATAGACTCTTTGAGTGGGTGAAATGCATGAATACATATAAATGGGAAAGCAGAGCAGACAGAAGAGAGTGTGTATATGTGTGTGTGCATATTCTTGGGTATATGTGTGTGCTTATGCACATGTGTGTGAGTCTGTCTGTAGGTGTATGTATAGATATGTTTGCATGTGCATGTATGCAAATGCACACATGTGTACATTCATCTTGAGGCCAGAAGTCAACCTTGGGTATCCTGAAGAGCCTTTTTTAAAGGTCAGATTGTAGTTATTATAAAGGTATTTCATTTTGTTTTAAGATATTTTCATAAGGAAGCTCTAAGAAACTGCTGTGTGCAGGATTAGCAGTGGGACCAATAAAGTCACGGAGAAATTGTTTTTTCTTTAATCCTGCAACTGATGGTTTAGGTCATTGTTCTTAGTTCCTAGACCCACTCACTAAGTCAAGAAACTCTAGATGAACCTGGTTCTTAAATGATAGGATGAGATCCTGCTACTCTGAATTAAGACCAGAAGGGAGAGCTAGAGAGCCAAAAGGGAGAATATACACGGTAGGAATCCAGATTGGGTATCATAAAAGGTTCCCAAACTCCGTTGGTGTAGACAGGCTAAAACTGAGGGACATGTCCACATTCTTCTAGCTATAAGTCACCTGCTATGGATCTCAGAGAACTGCAGCTATCTTTAGATGGGGCCTGAAGAGATGGGGGATTTTAGAATGCTCTGGAAATGTGATCTAGCTGATAGAAACTTAGACGCAGGCCTTTGAGGGTTGTTGTCCCGTGTCACCTCTGAATCTTTTCTGTCTGTGCCCAGCCCATCAGAACGTGATGATTCACCATCATGCATTTCTGCTGCTTTTCCTCCCTGGCCCTGTGCCTTCCCTCCTGTGACAAACTCCCCTGAGACCCTGAGCCAAGACAAACCCTCCTCTGAGCTGCTTCTATCAGGAGTTTGGCAACAGTGACTATGATCAGAGCCATACAAAGTTTTTTCAAAAGATTTTATTCTATTATTTCTTTATGCATATGTGTGGGGATATGAATATGTGTAGAGGTGCCCTCAGAGGGCATTATTTGCCCAGGAACTAGAGTTACAGGAAGTTGTGAGCCATTTGTCATGGGTGCTAGGCATTGAACTTGGGTCCCCTGTAAATGCAGGGGCACTCCTAACCACTGGAGCTATCTTTTCAGATTCATGATATTTTTGAGACAAGATCTCATGTAGCCTAAGTTAGCCCTGGCTTCACTAGCTCAGGATGACCTTGAACTTAAGATCCTCCTGGTTTCACTCTGTGTCTGAGTGCGGGGTGTCAGGTGTACACCACTAGCCCAGTTGCTGTGGCTCTGGAGATGGAACCCAGGGCTTCCAGACTGTGCTATAGCCCCAGCCTTGTAGACAGAGGGATACTTGGCTTACTGCTACAAAGCTCATATGATCTCACTGAGGAGCCTTGGACACACTGAAACTCAATGAATTCTTACATACAGCATATAATGAGAGAGCCGGGTTCAGAACCCAGTTTCCAATCTCCTTAGGCCTTAACTGTGACTTCCTGTGTGTCCAGGACGTCCTATGTATTAGTGGGCTTACAGACCTCCCCTGCTTCCCTGGCTCTATGTAAGGGACTGAATCTTTGCAGAGCAATCTTAGTCCCTGAAGGAGGAAGGAACCATAGTCTCTGAGCATCCCACCTCCCATTACCCTCTACATGTCAGCAGATTCTTCAGTTGTGGGTTCCAATAACTGGATGGAAATACTGCCTCTGGACTGAGCACATGCAGGAATTGTCCTTGTGTTCCTAAACAACATGGTACGGTGTCTGATGGGAAGATGTGCAGGGGTTATATGCTTTTTTATCTGGGGGTGTGAATATTCATGGAGTTTGATGGCTGCAGGGAAATGCAGTTTCCCCATGAATACCAAATGATGACTGTGTACTCTTGTTCTTCTGCTCCTGTTTGTCCTTTACTGTTTCCTCTCACTCTACCTCTTCTTCCTCACTCTATGACTCCATCCTTGTGTCCCTGTGAAGTTTGATGACAATGGCATTCCATGGTACTGTGGTCAGTTGCTGACTCCTGGTGCTGTTCTCCTGTCTTCAGTTAGTCCCTTCAGGAAAGCCTTTACCTGTCCCTGTTCTTAGAGAGTGCTCTGATGTTTTCCTGTCCCTTCCTATCGTCTCAGACGTGTCCAAGGTCCTTCATATGTTAGGCAAGCACTGTACCACTGAGCCCCACCCCAGCCCCTCACTGGGGGTTTCTAGGCAGGTGCTCTACCACTGAGCCACACCCCAGCCCCTCACTGGGGGATTCTAGGCAGGGGCTCTACCACTGAGCCA
>PVIH01025167.1:17500-21222 GCA_004025045.1 Sigmodon hispidus | reverse complement strand
ACTCCATACACACACCATACACACCCTCCATACACACACCACACACACACCATACACACACACCATACACACCTACACTCCATACACACACCACACACACACCATACACACACACCATACACACCTACACTCCATACACACACCACACACACACCATACACACACACCATACACACCTACACTCCATACACACACCACACACACACACCACCCCATGCACACACACATACACACATACCACTCCATGCACACAAATAACACACCACACACACATACACTCACACACCAAAAACGAAAACTAAATAAATAAAAGTAAACTCCACTGTATGTTGTAGTATGTTCCCCCCCCCCCCCGGCCCATTTTGGGTCTGGGAGGTTTGCAACCTGGCGAGCGCGCAGGGCCGGCGGTTTGGAACCTGGTCTGCGCGCCCGCGGCTTTTGTCCCCCAAAAGAAATGAAATCACACGCTTATATACTTTAACATTGTTTGGTCCATATCTTAAGCACATTACTAGTTAGCTCTTTTATCTTAATTCAACCCATTTTTATTAATCTTCTCACCACGTGGCCACTGCCCGTGGCTCACCTGTTTCTCCTACATGCTGCTTCTTCGGGACGGATGGCGACTGACAAACTCCACCCTTCTTCTTACCTGGCTGCCTCTGATTCTCCACCCTTTCTATGGTGCTCTACACAGGCCAAAACAGTTCTTTATTCACAGTACACAGAGAACATTCCTACCACAACTGTATGATACACTTTTTAACAAAAGATTCATTTTGTTTTCTTCGTGTGTGTGGTGTGTATGTGTGTATGTGTGCATGTGTGGAAATCTTCGAACAGCTTCAGGCATCTCTTCTCTCCTGTGTTCTGTCTACTCCAGGAGAGCAGCTCCACGGGCTTCAGGGCAATTCTCTGGTCCCCGCCTCCCACCTCTCCTTAGAAGTGCTGCTGTCGGGCTGAAGAGATGGCTCAGCGGCTAAGAGCACTGACTGTTCTTCCTGAGGACCTGAGTTCAATTCCCAGCAACCACATGGCAGCTAACAACTGTCTGTAATTTCAAAATCTAACACCCTTACACAGTTATACATGCAGACAAACACCAATTTATATAAAATATAAATATTAAACAAAGGAAGTTCTGTGGTCACAGCTGGGCACCACAGCATCTGGCTTTTCACATGAGTTCTGGGGCCTGAACTCAGGACTCCAGGCTTGCAAGGCAAATGCTTTTACTGTGAAAGTATCTCCCCGGCCCTGGGCTTCTGTTTTGTTTGGGGAATTTTGGAGGGAAATGTTTTTTATTTTTGTTTTATAAGACAGGGTTTCTCTGTGTAATAGTCCTGGGTCCTGGAACTCAGGTCAAAACTGGCCTTGAATTCAGAGATCTGCCTGCCTCTACCTCCCAAATTGTGGGATTAAAGGTGTGCATCCAAGGCTCAGCTTTTCTTTTTTCCTTTGGCCTTAGTTTCAATGTGTTTGCTCGTTCATGTGTTTTCTAAGCCAGGTGGCCCAGGATGGCCTTGAAATTTTTATGGTTGAAGATGACCTTGGGCTCCTGGTCTTCCTGCCTCCATCTCTCCTGGTCTTCCAGCCTCCATCTCTTCTGTCAGGATTAAGGTCTACATGACCATGCCTGGTTTATTCAGTACTGAGGATGGAGCCCATTACTTCAGATGTGACAGGCAAGCACTCTGTCAACTGGACCACACCCCCACCTTTTCCAGCCAGGGTCTCGATATGTAGCTCAGGCTGCCTTTGATCCATACCCAGCTTTTTTCTAGGTCTTTCCATTGGCAGTTACCTCTGTGAAATAAGACCATCTTTCTTCCCTCCTCAGCTCCATCACTCCTTCACTTGATATACTTGTTAGTTTTTAGTCTTTGTATGTATATACGGGGGTGGGGGTGGGGACACTGCCAAGCACCACAGCACACACATGGAAGTCACCGGACAATCTTAGGTGTTAGTCCTCAGCTCCCACCTTGCTTGGGGCAGTCTCTCATTCACCACTGCCAATGCCCGGCTGGCTGGTCCTTAAGCCTCAGGGCTGCCCTGTCTCCATCTCCACCTGGTGTAGGAGTGCTGGCTACAGACAGGCTGCTGCGTCTGGCCTGACGTCAGTGCTGGGGGTTCAGACTCAGGCCCTAAGTATCTCTCTCTCTCTCTCTCTCTCTCTCTCTCTCTCTCTCTCTCTCACACACACACACACACACACACACACACACACACACACACACACACACACTTGCTCTCTGTGACAAGGCTTGTGCATGTTGCCCAGGTCAGCTTTGACTTCCTAGGTTCAGGTGGTTGAGTCTCCTGCCCCATCTTCTCAGATAGTCGGGGCCATGGGTGCTCAATGTCACTTTGCCTGCTGATGACTTTCTGATCTCAACTTAAATGCTGCTTCCTCTGAAAGGCCTTCCTTGACTACCTAAGGTGCAACAAGCTGGCAGGCCCCTCCTGTGCCCTCTGCTTCCTGTCTCACGGCTGTCCTGGACCACCAGGCTAGAAGCCGAGTTCAAATGAAGTGAGAATTTCTGTTATCCTGCCAGGCATTCACACCCAGAAGAACAAACATTAGCTTCTGAATTTCCCCTTCACCTCATGAATGTCCTCACTGCCCAGATGATGGGAAGGCAGGGAGCCATGGTGTCCGGAGAGCTGAGGAAGACAGGCCAGCATCCATAGCCTTGGAGAAATCAAAAGTAGTGAGTGATCAGAAGCCCTCTGTGAACTGGGTGCATACATGTTATTCTGGCAGTGGGAGCTGAGGCAGGAGGATTGTGAGTTTGAAGTTAGCCTGGGATCCTTAGCAAGTATGAGGCCAGCCTGGGCTCCATAATGAGTGTAAGGCCAGCCTATGCTACAAAATACAAACAGCTGTGGAGATGCTCAGAAAGCACTTGCTGAAATCCTGAAGACCAGTGTGCAGATCCAAAACCTACTGAATGCCAGATGCAGGAGTGGTAGAAACAAGTGCAGCTCCGGGATCGAGCAGGCACAGGGGTCTATACTTGTAATCCCAGCACTCAGGAAGTACAAGCAGAAGGATCGGAAGTTCGAGGTCATCCTCAGCTAACATAAACAGGCCAGCCTAGGGAACTTGATGTCCTTAGAAACTACAAGGCACTCTTGGTGGGATCCAAGGCAGAAACAGCACCTTTCTAGCGGGCCTCAGTTTCTCATCTGTAAACTCATGGCGTTGCTAGGGAAGACTTCGGGAGATGTTCAACCAATTATCAGCCCTTGCCAATTACATGGATACTGATAATGTCTTCTGGCCTCCTGAAGCCTGCCTAGCCTTTTCCAGGGAAGCTCTGGGCTGAGTGCCCTGGAGGAGGCGGGAGGCCTCAGGCCATTCATCTCTGCCAGCCCCAGGACCCAGGGAGGAGAAGGCGATCTGGATGGTAATCTCAGCAGCAGCTGCTCTGGGCTGGAGGCCAGCACCGGCTCGATCCAGCCAGCAGCATTCCTGCAGGGCGCGGGAGTAAGGGGCCCTACCAGTTACTGGCTCGCTCGCTCGCGCCCCCTCGTGGCCACAGGTGGACTTGACCGTTTATAAGGGTACCTCCACCTGCTCTACATGAGACATTGTCTCAAAAATCAAAACGCCAGGAAGTAGGTTGTAGTGCTGTGGCTCAGCTGGTAGACAGCCTGCCTAGCAGATCCAAGGTCCTGGGTTCTATGCCCAATACCACAGAGCCAGCCTGTAATTT
>PVIH01025167.1:0-15000 GCA_004025045.1 Sigmodon hispidus | reverse complement strand
AGTGCTTTTCATTGTATTTTGTCAGACCTGAGGTGTGTGAAAGTGGGCGGGGGGACCAAATCAAAGAAAAAGTGGGAGGGATGGAGCTCAGAGCCCCAGACACCTTCACTGTGGTCTATCTGCTGCCCTGGGCCTCTTAGCTTCGCCTTCACCAAGGAAAACACTCAGTGAGGGGCAAAGGGCAAATCTCCTAGCCACCTAGCCAAGTGTGCTGGCTGGTTTTGTATTAACCTGACACAAGCTGGAGCCCTCAGAGAGGAAGGGGCCTCAGCTGAGGAAAGGCCTCCAGGAGATCCAGCTGTAAGGAATTTTTCAAGACTCTACTTTTACCTTGTGGGTCCCAGAAATCAAGCTTAGTTCTTGCTGACATGAACATCTCACTGGCTCTGTGCTCAGCTATTTTACATGTATACTAGTGATTTGAACTCAAGTCCTCCTGCTTTGACAGCAAGAACTCTTACCCATAAACCACCTTCAGCTCCCTGAGGTTTTTATGTGTTTTTAATTTTTTTTTTTTTTTTTTTTTTGGCGTTTCCCATCTTTATTTGACACTCAGCAGGTTAGTTCTCATCCACATTGACTGTCTGTAGATTTTTGAATGTGGTACCCGGCACGTAAGTTACCAATGTGTAGAGCTTGTTTGGGGAGTCTTCATCCTCATTACGTTTTCTGGACAAACGCACAGGGATACACTATGGGACATTCCTTATTCCTTTGGCCCAGACAGCTTTATTGAGCCTGGTGTCGAAGCGCACATCTAGAGTCCCCATTTCCTTCATGGCAAACTTCCGAATTTCTTTGAGTGCCCTAGGGACACGTTTCTTGAAGCCCACTCCATGGATGTGCTTGTGAATGTTGATGGTGTATTCCCCAGTCACCACCTCGTTGATAACAGAACGGCCCTTCTTCTCGCCACCCTTCTTCGCCGGAGCCATTCTGCAGGGCCCGAGTTGGAAAAGCTTAAATTTTTTTAATTTGCTTGTTTTCTTCTGTTTTTGAGACAGGGTCTCACTTTGTAGACCAAGCTGGTGTTGAACTTACAGAGATCCACCTGCCTCTGACCCCTACTGCTAGGATTAAAGGCAAGCCCCACCACACACAGCTGTGTTTGTTTGTTTGCTTGTTTGTTTTTAGGGAGGGGCTTATACAGCCTAAGCTAATCCTCTGCCTTCAACTCCCTGAGTGCCAGGAGTTTTGGCAAACCTAACTCACTGTGAGATGTAAGATTTAAGGAGAAAAAAAAAAATGCATCTTGGGCTTTTAAGTTCTCAAGAAACATCCACACTCAGAAGTGGTTCTATTTGTCATATTCATGGCCATGTTCCCGGTGTGCTAAGCAGAGCCAGACTCAAGAGAAAATTCCTCTGGACAAACGTACACTAGAATCACTGATGGACATCACATGCCATGCAAGATACAAAGTTGTTCAAGCTGAGCCTAGGCTGTTGCTCACTTGGCAGTGACCAGTCTCTATGCCGGGAGCCCTGGGTTCCACCCCCAGCACTACATAAACCCTCTATAGTGGACACGTCTGTAATCTCAACACTCAGAGAGTAGAGGCAGGAGGATCAGGAGTTTAGGGTCATCCTTGGCTACATAGTGATTTCAAGGGTAGCCTGAGCTACATGATAGACTGTCTCAAAACTAAAACAATAATAATAATTTGTCCAAACTGGCAGACAAAATCTCAGACAGAATTTCTCTGCAACTCCAGCTGAGTCAAAGCCAGATCAACATTCTTTGTAACACACACCAGTCAGTGAGACTTTCTGAGGACAGAGCAGGGTTTCTCCAGAAATGTGACAAGTATGCTACGCCTTCCTCCCTGCTTCTGGGAGGAAAGCAGGCTGACACAGGTCAGGAACAATGGACCTGATTTACCAAGAGCAACCATTGCCTGCAAAGCAAGGAGCCTAGGGGGTGCTTGCTGGGTGCAGAGACTGAAGGCCAGCTCAGCAAGAGCTATGTGAGGGGGTGTGCATGCCTGTGTGTCTGTGTGTGTGTCTGTGTGTCTCTGTCTGTGTGTCTGTGTGTGTGTCTGTGGGTGTGTCTGTGTGTGTGTCTGTGTGTCTATGTATCTGTGTGTGTGTCTGTGTGTGTGTCTGTATATGTGTCTGTGTGTGTGTCTGTGTGTCTATGTATCTGTGTGTGTGTCTGTGTGTGTGTCTGTGTGTGTGTCTGTATATGTGTCTGTGTGTGTGTCTGTGTGTCTATGTATCTGTGTGTGTGCCCTGTTTATGCCCTGCTTCTTGCTTTCCATCTCATCCTTTTTTTGGTTTTTCCAGACAGGCTTCTCTGTGTAGCCCTGGCTGTCCTGGAACACACTCTGTAGACTAGACTGTCCTCAAACTCACAGAGATTCTCCTGCCTCTGCCTTGGAATTCTAGGATTAAAGAGATGCACCTTTAACCCCGCCTGACTTCACCTCACTCTGAGACAGAGTCTCTCAGGAACCGAGAAGTTGCTAATGTTTGAAGGATTGAGCTGTGGCAAACCCCAGGGATCCACCATCTCTGTCCCTAGTCCTGGGACTGTAAGAACACACCACCATGCCTGGTGCTTACATGGAGGTGGGACCTGAACTCAGATCCTCCTCATAGGTTTGCAAGCACTTCAGAGACTGAGCCACGTCCTCGGCCTTCTCTCTCTTTTGAGGTAGCTCAGTCCCTCCTGCCCTGCCACCTGGAGTCTCCTGCCCCCTCCAGGCTGAGCCCCCCCCCCTTCTGTCCAGTTTCTTCCTTAAATACACAGTTTCGTGTATCCCAGGCCATCTTGGAGCTCTAGGTTTAGATGAGAATGATTTTGAACTCTATTTGATTTTATTTTGTTTGACAGCTACTTCTATGCAGACAGGGATGACCTGACTCACAAAGATGCACCTACCCTGCCTTCCAGTGCTGAGAACATAGGTGTGAGCCCCTGGGCCCACTTCACATGGTCCTGAGGATGGAATCCAGGGTTTGTGTGCAGAAGTAAGTGCCTTACCTACTGAGCTGAATCTTCAGCCCACAAGAACATTGTTTTCTAATTCTTTATTATGCCTGCTGTGTGTGCCCAAAGGCACTCATATGGAGGTCAGAGGGCAACTTTCAGAAGTCATTCTCACTTTCCATCATGTAGGGGCCTGGGGATAGAACTTGGGACCTCTGGCTCGGTGGTAGGTACACTTCCTGCTGAGCCACCTCACCAGCCATGGGGAAGGTTTGGATCCATGTTTGATGGGTAGATTCGATATCTGGAGCTCCTGGGCCTAGCAGGCTGATTGTCAAAAGGTCTCTCAAGCCTGGAACTGGGAACTCAAATAAAATGCTTGGTGAGACCTGTGGTAGAAGCTACGGCAGAGACACGGCACCCACCCAGGCCTGGGGTGGGTAAAGTGCCGCTTATCACCAGCAGACAATCCCAAGACCGCCCTGGCACCACAAGGCCCCCGGACAACAGAGAGATAAGCCATCTGTGGGTCCCCTCACGCCACTGTGACCCCCCTAGACTGGGTCTTAACTCAAGACAGCTGTCCCCAGAACTCCTGGAAGGTCTGGTAAGATTGAGGGGTACCCCTAGGCCCTTTCTGCTGGATTTACTGTTGTTCCCCTGTCAGCTGTTTAGAAATTAATTCCGCCAAGCTGAGCCAATGCCAACAGTCCTGGGCCATGTCTTGTGGACCAGCCTCAGATCCTGGGCTTCTTCCTGGTCCTCAAGGGCATCCCCTTGGGCAGCACTGAGGCATCGTGTGTTCTAGGTGGCTCTCCATGATTTGACTCTCCAAGCACTGAGTTTTTTCTCATGTTGTTTCTGTCATCTGACAAGCATACTTCCTGGTGACCCCCAAGTCATGAAGGTTAGCAGTTCTCAGAACCCAGTATCCGTGCTCACTCAGACTCCAAAAGACACCTCTTAGATGGCCATCATGGCAGTGTGGGACTCTCCCATGAAGAAGACAGTGTTTTCCAGGAGCCTGCTCACTGTCGCAGAAAATGGCTTAATGGTTTAGATGCCTGGTCTGATGTCTCTCTTTGGTCTTCAACTTGCCTTTATCTGGAATTAACTAAAACTCAGTGCCTGGCACACCTGTGAAGAGGGGAAGCCCACTCCTAATGCTGATCTTTGAGGTGGGAAGATCCACAATTATCTGGGCCATACCTCTGCTGGCAGCCTATAAAAAGGAAGAAGGTTCTCGCTCTGCCTGCGTGCTCAGGCTGGCAAGACCACTCCTTTACTGGCATCGATTGCAGTCTATTTCTTTGGGATTCTGGTGTACACTGAAGACCAGCTGAGACATCCAGCATCATGAACTGAAAACCTACTGGATTCTTGAACCTTCCATTCATAGGCAGCCATTGTTGGATTAGCTGGACCACAGCCTGTAATTCTAATAAACCCCCTTTCTATGTAGATAGATAGTCATTGGCTAAGTTGTTACTCTAGAGAACCTGACTGATACATCTGTGATGGTGGGTGACAGGAGAGGACAAATGACTATGAAATGCAGCTCTGGGTCAGCAGGAAGGGTAGAGGGGAAACACTGAGGAGGGCTTCCCACAAGCGACACTGTAGAGTTAGTTCATGCAGGACCTGGATGTGTTATGTAATGATTCATGGCTATGGCAACTCTTATTTTAAAAAGCAGTTAACTGGGGCTGGCTGACAGTGCAGAAGTTTAGTCCATTATCATCAGGCAGGAAGCGTGGTGGCACACAGACAGACAAGGTGCTGGAGAAGAGGCAGAGAGTGACTCGGGGCCCGGCTTGAGCCTCTGAAACCTCAAAGCCCATCCACGCGACACACGTCTTCCAATAAAGCCACACTTACTTCAACAAGACCGTATGTCCTAATCCTTTCAAATAATGCCATGAACCTAGGGGGGCAATTTATTCAAATTACCACAAGCTCTTATCTCAAATACCCTAAATCCTCACCAGCTCCCGAGATCTCGTTCCTCTGCCCATACTCTGAGGGAGCTGTCCTACGTCCCTGAGACCTCTCCCCTCCTGTCCTCTGTCCAATGCCCCCCGTCTCTCTTAGTCCAGTAGCTGGCGCAGGATGGACTCTGCATCCAGATATTCCATACTGAACATCAAGGTGGTCCCTGACAGGGGAAAGGGGACTTAGGAGCTGGACTTGGGTTGTGTGCTGGAGGCCACCAGTTCCCACCTGACGAAAGGGGTCAAGTAGGAAGCGCCCTCTACTGGTATGTTAGGGGACTACATTCTGCCTCATTCCTCTGCCTCGTAATGTCCTTGTGTAAGGAGACACTTGCAGCACTGAACGTGGCAGTCTTGCTCCCAACAACAGAGACCCTTAACTGCTTCTTTTCCCGAGGTCTGGCATAAGGCTTTGCTCCTAGGGAGGAAGACCTTTGGTTCAAGAGAACCCAAGGAATAAGAACATCTTTCCCTATACCCCACTAAAGCCTAGTATACATACCCCTCAAAACACAGCAGCATAGGAAGTCACTCTCTGCTTTCTGTCACTGTCTAGGAGCCCTGGACCATGGAGCCCATTACCAAAGCACAGACAGACAGAAGTGAAGGGCTACCTTAGATTAGAAGGAGTACAAAGGAGAGACCCTGGACAGAACACATGGAGGCCAGAAGAGAGAGACAGAGGAAGCCATAGCAGACGGGCCGGGGGCACATGACATGTTCTGGGTATCATCATTTGTGTTCTGTGCACTGCTTCCATCTTTTGAGGTCCAGCTGAAGACAAACAAGACATTATTCCATCTCAGCAACAAAATATTAAAATGAGTCCCCTTGATCCCTCATCCTGCTAGAGGACCAGGGACACAAAGAAACTGGACAGACAGAGGACCCACTCGTGTTACAGTGGCCTGTGGAATGTCCCCTGTGAGCTCATGTGCTGGGATTCTGGGCTCCAGTACTGCTCAGGGATGTTGCAGGGCCTCTCAGAGGTGGAGCAGTCTGAAGGAAGTGGTCTCAGGGAGAGAAGTGGTCCTGAGGGCCAAAGCCCCACCCTGCTTCCTGTGCAGGTCTCTGCAGCCTGTTCGCCATGACGGTCTGTCCACACTTGGGGCCTTGAAGTTCACCATGTGTTTCTTGCCATGATGGACGGAAACACCCTAAAGCTCTGAGCCAAATCCCCCATCCCCCCTTAAGTTCTTTCTCCCACAACAATCAGTTAAACGATGACACCCGACTCCTGTTGCTGTGGCTAAGACAAAATCACTGAAAGAACAAGGTGCTCTCAAATGCTGGGCCATCACTCTAGCCCCTTAACCCCTATCATCCCCATACTAGTTTTTAAAAGCTGCCTGACCTCTCCCACAGCTTCACTGCTACCAGGCAGTCTCCTGTCTCCACACCTTGAGTGCTGGACTCACAGGCTTCTTTCTGCCTCTGTTAGTTTGTGCCCATGAAAGATCCCAAGACTCTGAGCATAATAGGCAAGTCCCCTACCAACTGGGCCATAGCCCAGTCCTAGGCTCATGGTTTGAATGCAGTGAGGACCAAGAATCACCCTCTGAAGTCATGAAGTTATAGGTATCTCCAAGTTATCAAGAGACCCTTCACTCTCCAGGTGTGTCTTCAACAAGTCAGTGTATGGGCAGGCACTGGACATCTTCAGGGGAAGGGCTGTGGATGGCTTTGTGGGTGATGTAAGCACAAGGTGCTGAAGTTGATCCCCAGCACTTATATAAAAAGCTGGAGCCGGGGCTGGAGAGATGGTTCAGCGGTTAAGAGCACCGTCTGCTCTTCCAGAGGACCCGGGTTCGATTCCCAGCACTCACATGGCAGCTAACAACTGTCTGTAGTTCTAGTTCCAGGCAAAACACCAAGGCAAATAAATAAACAAATAAAGTTAAAAAAAAAAAAAGCTGGAGCCAGACTACATAAAGAACCTCATCTCAAACAACCAAAAAAAAACAATTATTTATTATTATTATTATTATTATTATTATTATTATTACAATAATAATGAAACCTCAGAAACCTCAAGGTAACGGTAAAGCAGTTCCCAAAAACTTTGTGTGTACCTCATAAGTGCAGTGTCCTCAGAGGTCAGAGACATCAAATCTGTAGCTGTAGCTCCAGACAGCTGTGAGTCCCCACTGTGGGTGCAGAGAATTGAACTCAGCTTCTGTAAGAGCAGCAAGTACCCTTAAATGCTAAGCCATGTCTCCAGCCCCATATTATCTCATTTAAATGTAACCCTAACTCCAACTAATAGGTCCAATGCTTTGGTTTGAGATGAGAAATTGAAGACAGAGAACATGAAACAATAAAAGCAGGCCACAGAGAAAAAGGCTGCGAACTGCTAAAGGAAAAGCTATTAAAACAAACAAGATGTGCTAGACTTATCATCTGCCCTCTGGCTCCTGAAAACACTGGCCATCATCCATTGCCCAGGGCATCCGAAAGGAAACTCCTATGAAGCCCAAGGCAACAGGAGAGCAGATCATGCAGCCAGTGCAGCTGCCTAGGCCGACACCATGACTAATAACAGTACTAGACCCTGTGCTTCCTGAGATGCCGGATTATTCTGCCCAAGATGATAAGGACTTTGCCTCTTTATTCAACATCTGGATTAAAAATGGATGGAGGTACACTTTGGATGACAGACTCATTCTGCCAACTGAACTGGCCGGGTCCTTGATCTATCAAATCCACAAAGGAATGCATTTAAGCCAAAGGAAATTAAAAGAACTCCCGGGACACCCAAAATTAAAATTTTTTTCAACATAAATCAGTAAGTGGAGAACTGTGTAACTCAGTGCCGTCCTTGCCAAGCTACTAATGGCTACTAACCCACAAGAGAAAGAGCCCTCTTACTTTAAGAGAGGAAGAAGAGGCCCCAGGAGTCCACTGGGAGGTGGACTTCACTGAGGTAAGACATGGCAAGTAAGGATATAAAAACCCTCTAGCCTTTTTCTTTCCTTGAACAAAAATAACAAGTCAGAAAACTTTATTTTTCCATAAATTCATAACACACTAAAATGTTATAGGAGCTAAAAGCATAAATTTGTTCTTTGCACATGGCATAGAAATCAAGGTACCACAATAGAGTCTGAGATTAAATCTGCACATGTGCTTTACAAAGCTGCAAAAATATGCACTTCTTCAACAACAGTCTTTTCCTCAAAAATCATGGCTAAAAAAAATGCGTATTCACAAAACCATGGGCAACTAAAGCAAAATTTGGCAAGTGGGGTTACATCAAATTAAATGTTTTGTGGATTGAAAGAAATGAGAGTAAAGAAAAGACAGGATAAAGATTTTCTTTTTTTTAAGATTTATTTATTTATTATGTATACAGTGTACAGAAGAGGGCACCAGATCTCATTACAGATTGCTGTGAGCCACCATGTGGTTGCTGGGAATTGAACTCAGGACCTCTGGAAGAACACAGTCGGTGCTCTCAACCTCTGAGCCATCTCTCCACCCACCCCCGTGCCTTTTCTTTTCTTTTTTTTTTTTTTAAGATTTTCAAACTATACAGCTTGTAAAGCAAATATCTAGAATATGTAAGAAACTTCATGTTCCAGTAATCTAATAAGAATGGTTAACAGATTTATGTAGCTATTTCTCAAAAGATGCTAACAGGTAAATGAAACAAAACATGTCTTGTTGTATTAGGTTTCTGACCTGGACTTTCTGGTCTAGACCAAAGGTTTGACCGGCTGTGTGGCAGTCCAGCAGCAACACTCGCAGTCACACACAGACACACAGACACTTAAGCTAATTTTCTGCTGATTGGCCTAGAGCCCAGGCATATAACTTGTTAGCTGTCTAGTCTTAAACTAACCCATCTTTCTTATCCTGCTCAGCCGTGAGGCTCGGTACCCTTTTTCAAAGCAGCATTTCAACTTCCTTTTTCTGGGGTGTCTCCTGGAACCTCTGTGGCCTCTCTCTGGCAGCTCTCCTGATATCTGAGATATTCCCAAATTTTCTTAGCCTGGTAGCCCCGCCCAAACTTTCTGTTTGCCTTTGGCCAATCAGCTTTTATTAAACCTATAGGTAGGCAAGACAAATAGTTACAACATACCATAATCCCACTACAACATCTCTCATAATCACCAGTAAAGAGTCAATACAAACTGCAGTGTTAGATCACTTGACATCAGTTAGAGTTGGCTATCAGCAAGACAGGAGATGACAAATCCTGGAGATGGAGACAGAATTCAGTAGACCTTCTAGTCTTTGTAGACACTTTTTTCAGATTGGATAGATACTTTCTCTACTAGAAAAGAAACAGGATTCACAACAGTCAAGAAGAACATTGATGAACTCATCCCAAAGTATGGACTCCTTCAGTAATTGGGTCTGACAATGGACCAGCTTTCATCTCTAAGGCAACACAAGACTTAGCTAAAATATTGAGAATTAAATGGAAATTAAATTGTGCATATCATCCCTAGAGTTTAGGACAAATAGAATGGATGAATTGTACCCTGAAACAGACCTTAACTAAATTAACCCTAGAAACTGGCAGTGACTAGACAGACTTCCTACTCTTTGCCTGTTCCAGTACAGAACTACTGAAGACTGACACCCCATGAAACCATGTTCGGCAGATCCCCTCCCTTGGTTCCCAGACTTCCCTGAGAAGTCATAGCTAAGATATAAGTTTTTTAAGTCCATCCAGACCCTTCAGACTGTCCAGGACAACACCTTCCCACTCCTGAGACACATTTATGAGTTGCCACCTGCCAAACCATACAACCACAAACCAAGTAACATCATTTGCGTCTGATATTTTATAAAGAAGCCCTTGAACCACACTGGGAGGGACCAGACATAGTGATCCTGACCACCCCAACTGCTGTTAAGGCCAACAGACTCAAAATGTGAATTCACCACTCACATCTCAGACCCACTCCTGACACAGCAGATGACACAGAAATCAGATGGAAGGGCTTCTCATGCCCCAAGGACCCCCTAAAGATAAGACTAAAAGCCCTCAAGGCACCAGACTTTTCTGCTCTATTTATGTCTAGTTCCTGGGATCTCTGGGAACCTTCCAGTCCCCTCCCAATTACTTTTATTTGGAGACTAACAGACTTCTGAACCTGATAAATAATATCTGAGGTGTTCCAGATTTTGAGACAGCCAAGTCTTTAAGACTGACTTATGTCATCTAATGCTAGACCTAATATTCAATCAGATACCTGGGAGATGTGCCCATAAGGAACCTTCCAACTCGGTTCTCAGCATAGGAAAGCATGTGAATCTCTAGCCCTTACTAAGTGTATTCAGGAGAATTTAAAGGGAAGCACTACTATGCTTGCCTGACTGGCTCTACCCCAGATTGCTACAGTCAAAACAAACTCTGATATCTATCCTGGGGATGCAAAACTTGTACTCTCTCTTGGAAAGTTGACGAGAACCCCTTTGAAACAATATCGGCCTGTTATAGTGCTTGCACAAAACCCATATTCTGCAACTGTATTATAATCCAAGTTAAGAGATGGGATGCTGTGCACCCACAAGCCTGTATAGCTCCTGGGGCTTGGGAAGATCTTGGGGATTTGGATTATGGGAGTCAGATAATGACAATGGAATGGCATTTATAGTACAACAGTCAGGTCAAGACTCCCGTCCTCCCCATGACTTCCACAGGCCCTTCTTGATTCCCACTCAGGCCCTCACAAGCCAGTCCAGTGACAACCAGATAGTCCAGAATGTCACCTCATCAGGAACTGATGTGTTAACAATAACTAAGGAAATGATGAAAAGCCAGACTGAACCCCCTCTTTGAACTGGTCCTGGCCACTTACTCCCTCCCTAACTCTACCAATGTGCATCTCACTAATGACTTACGGTTATGTCTAGACCCAAGATGCTTTTTACATAGGATTAGGTTTTCTGGTTACACAGCCATCCATAACATTCAGGACTTTGTCCTAAACCAACAGGACAGTTTGTCTCTGGGAGGCCCCTGTCACCCTAGGAAACATCCAAAAAGATGCCATCTGCTTCTACTCATACAGTTATCCCTTAGGCAAAACTGCCTATTTGTCAACATGTAAAAGTATATTTTCTCAAAGTCTTCCAATACTCTTATCTTAAACAACTCCCATAAATTGGTTGCCCCTTGGGGGTCTTGGTATACCTGTACCCTGGGTCTATACCCCTGTATATCAACTAGCCTTTTCAGCATGGGAAACTGACCTGAACTCTGTGTGTTGGTACAAACTATCCCTCAAATATATTATTATGATGGCCCAGCTGGAAGGAAACATTTGGACTCTTCCCTGGTGGTATGATTCTAGAGAGGAGCCCCAATCCTCATCCCAAAAATGGTGGGAATAGGTATTGCAGGTTCTGCTGCCCTGGGAGTAGCAGCACTGGTTACTAACCAAGTCAGACAGTAGTCTCTCTGAGACCATTGAAAAAGATGGGCTTGGGGCTGGTGAGATGGCTCAGTGGTTAAGAGCACTGACTGTTCTTCCGAAGGTCCTGAGTTCGATTCCCAGCACCCACATGGCAGCTAACAATTGTCTGTAATTTCAAGATCTGACACTATTATACAGTTATACATGCAGGCAAAACACCAATTCACATAAAATAAAAATAATTATAAAAAAAGAAAAAGACAGCACCGTTACACCTTAAACAGGTGGGCTATGTTTCTCAGGCATTATTAGAAACTCTTCAAGAGCTCAAAGTAAGTCTCCTCAAAAGACAGCAAGAAAGACATCAATCACTTTCCTGGTTCCATACATTCTTTAATTGGTTCCCTCGGCTAATAGCCCTACTGTCCTCCACTCCTGGACTGATGCTTATTCTTTTGATACTCTTAATAATAGGTTCAAATGTAATTAATTTGGTGATTAGATTTGCTTTTTAAAAAATTACATTCCACTGAGCTGTGGTGACACATGCCTTTAAATCTTAGCACTCAGGAGGCAGAGACAGGTGGATCTCTGTGAGTTCCAGGCCAGCCTGGTCTACAGAGCAAGTTCCAGGACAGCCAGGGCTACACAGAGAAACCCTGTCTCAGAAAAAGAAAAACAAAAACTTAATTCCAGCAATTAGAAATTTAGACTTTTATTATTATTGTGATGTTGAGAATTGAACCCAGGGCCTTCTGCATAATCTTCTCCACCACTTAGCTATACACATCCCAGCCCTGGATTAAAAAATAAAATCAAATGGTATTTTTGTTTGGTTTTGTATCTTAGGCTGGCCTCAAATTCACTCGGTCAGGATTACCTCCAGCTCCTGGGCTTTGTCTCCCCAGTGTTGGGGTCTCAGGTGTGAGCCCAAGGACACACAACTGAAATCCCAGTGCTCAGCAGCAGATCTGCAGCTCAAAGCAGATATGTGACTGATCCTGCCAAAATCCATGCATCTACTTAGCACATGTAAAATACAAGGCCTGCCACCAGCATTTCCTCCTCCCTGTCCCCAGAAGACACCTGAATGCCCTCAAATAAACCCTTCCTTTTCAGACAAATACCCTAAGACACCTGCTCTGGCCTGGGAGATGCCCCCTAGCCAAGAGCATTGGCTGCTCTTGCATAGTGAGGTCATATGCTCTATCCATTCCAACACAATGGAATCAGCTCAGACTACGTCGGAATGGATGGTAGCCCAAGCTTGATCTCAGCACCTCCATCAGATGTTTATGATGTAACTCCCTGGGGGATCCCCCAGGCACCCTCTTCTGGCCTCCTCGGGCCTGCATATCCACACACAGTCACAAGTACCACATAAATAAAAATAGAAACAAATAATTCTTTAAGAATATCAACTCATAGCTAAATGATGCACACCTTTAGCCCCAGCACTTGAGAGGCAAAGGCAGACAGATCTCTGTGAGTTTGAGGCCAACCTGGTCTACAGAATGAATTCTAGGACAACCAGAGCTGTTACACGAAGAAACCCTATCTCAAAAAAGAAAAAAAAAAAAGAAAAGAAAAAGTCAACTCATGCCTAGAGAGATGGCTTAGCAGTTGAGAGCACTGGTTGCTCTTCCAGAGGTCCTGAGTTCAATTCCCAGTAACCACTTGGTGGCTCACAACCATCTATAGTGGGATCCGATGCCCTCTTCTGGCATAAAGGCATACATGCAGATAAACACATAAAATAAATAATCTTTAAAAAAAATCAACTCAATGAGGTAAAGAGCAAACATCTGAGGTAGGAATTCTGATTATCCTCCTTTTGGCGGTAGGGGGTGGGGGTGTTCTAGACAGGGTTTCTTTGTGTAACCTAGGCTGTCCTAGAACTAGCTCTGTAGAACTGGCTGGCACCACCACCATCCGGCTGATTATCCTCCTTTTATAAAGAAAAATGAGGTACAGAGAGGTTAGTTAATCTGTCCAAAGTCTCACAGCTCTAAGCAGAAGAGCTGAGATTTGAACTCCAGACCTCTGCTCTCATGGTGTAGCGTATTTGCTTTTGCTCTTACTGGGAATATGGTTACTGTTGCCATGGTGAACGTTTCAACTTTACATCCTCCTCCAGCAGTCAGGGGGTCCAGGAAAGAAATCTTCAACAGCATTCTTCTGAACTTTCAACGTTTGCTAGGTTGTCAAGGACCATGTGGGGTCCTACGGCCAAGCTAGCAGGGTAGGAGGCTGAAGTGAGGGTGTCCAGCCCTTCCCACACCCTACACATCCTGATATCTCTGATCTCATCAATACTTATACCTGTTCAGGTCAAACAGAGTCGGAGATGGAGGCGGGAGGGAAGTTTTCAGCAAGGTAACAAAAACAAAATTGTTCATCAGCATCCAAGGTGTGCAGTAGGGACATAGGTCAGGAGGGTGGGGCCACCTTCTCTGAGATTGCCAGGCTCAGGGTGGCCATCTGTGGCAAGCAGGTAAGTCATGCATCAAGATGATGTTATCCACCTGACAGGTGACATCCTTGGGAAGCCTGACATTCAGTGAAGTACAGGATTGCTACAGATTCCTGTGGCTGCCCAGACAACAAGCCAACACACCTAAGGTTTCTTTTCTTTTCTTTCTTATGTTTTTTTTGAGACCAGGTTTTTCTGCCTCACAGCCCTGCTTGTCCTGAAAATCACTCTGTAGACCAGGCTGGCCTCTAACTCACAGGGATTCACTTGCCTCTACCTCCTGAGTACTGGGAATAAAGAAATGAGCTACCACACCTGGCTTCCATGATTATCTTGACCACCTATCTGGATGCCTCTGGCCAGTGGGGAAAGGTGGGGGAGACCATTGTCAGTGGTAAGTGTAAATGCAGCCCCTGAAGAATCTTAGCAAGGGATGTAGGACTCTCCAGAAGGCAGCTATGGTACCTCAGTTCCCCAGGTGACCCCAATTCTCCAGCTGTCATCCAAGATACTCTTCATCTTCCCCTTACAATCTGACAGGAGATCCCCTGATTTCCCCAAACAATGAGCCTGCAGGTGAGGCTGCCCTCAGACATTGCCCACCTTGGGGCCAAGACAAGACAAAACAGCAAAGCACAGAGTAACACTTGGGATAGCATCTCAGAGCACCTGCATGTAGAAATCTTCCTCAGCTGCCAACCAGAGATGGACACCAGAGTCACACCCAGTCACCAGCCATCTAGGTCATTCCCAGATACTGTCACTCCAGTGCCACCCAAATACCAACTCTGCAGATAGCTTTGATAATGCCCACATAGCGATAGTCACGGTTGGATGTGATGTCCACACCTGCAGGACACTAAAGAGACAGGATCAAAGACCAACCTAGGCTACACAGCAAGAGCCTGTCCCAAAATAAGATGTAAATGGGCAGGGGAGATGAATTAGCAGGTGAAGTGCTGCTCCGAGAATGTGAGGATCTGAGTTCAGCTTAAAAAGGTACTGACTGTCCATCCCAGTAACATCAACACCTGACTCAGGGACTGGGCAGAAATAGGCAGATCCCAGAGAAACTTTGTCTCAAACAATAAAAAAATTAAAGGAAGAGAGATATAGAACATTACCTTCAGTTAACTTTTCTGTCCTCCAAACACACATCCACATGTGAACCCACATACAGCACACACACACACACATACACACACACACACACACACAGAGGTGAGCCACAGAC
>PVIH01025166.1:0-21225 GCA_004025045.1 Sigmodon hispidus | reverse complement strand
CAAAGACCTCAACTTAACCCCAACCACTTTGAACTTGTTAGAAGAGAAAGTGGGAAATACACTTCTACAAATTGGCACAGGCCACCACTTCCTAAATATAACACCAGTGGCACAGGCACTAAAACCAACAATCAATAAGTGGGATCTCCTGAAGCTGGGAAGCTTCTGCAAAGCCAAGGACACTGTCAATAGGACAAAATGCCAGCCTACAGAATGAGAAAAGATTTTCACCATCCCTACAAGTGACAGAGGACTGATCTCTAAGGTATATAAAGAGCTCAAGAATTTAGATCACAAAACCCTGAATAACCCTATCAAAAAATGGGGTTCAGATCTAAAAATGGAATTTTCAGCAGAGGAACTACGAATGGCTGAAAGACACCTGAAAAGTGCTCTTCATCTTTAGCCATCAGAGAAATGCAAATCAAAACAACTTTGAGATACCACCTGACACCTGTTAGATTGGCTAAGATGAAAGGTACAGATGACAGCCTATGCTGGAGAGGATGCGGAGCAAGGGGAACACTCCTCCATTGTTGGTGGGATTATAAGCTTGTTCAGCCACTTTGGAATACAATATGGAGGTTTCTCAGAAAATTGAGAATCAATCTACCCAAGGACCCAGCAATACCACTTCTGGGTGTATACCCTAAAGATGCACATTCACACTCCAAAGGTATTAGCTCAACTATGTTCATAGCAGCATTATTTATAATTGCAAGAACCTGGAAACAACCTAGATGTCCCTCAACTGAAGAATGGATTAACAAACTGTGGTACATCTACACAATGGAATACTACTCAGCAGTAAGAAAAAATGATATCCTAAAATTCACAGGCAAATGGATGGATTTGGAGAATATCCTCCTGAGTGAAGTATCACAAACTCAGAGAGATAAGCAGGGGATATACTCACTCACTAGGGGTCTCTAAACAAACAAACAAGAAAATAAAAAGCCAAACATGCCCAAGTCACAAACCACAACCACGGAACAGCTTGGGATCAGAAACACCCTGGACTGTCCCTTCAAACCCCAGTCCATCTATAGGAACACCTGACTCACTCTTGAGGGAGGGGGGACAAAACTGGATTTGGCCGGGAATGAAGACTGATCCAAGCATTGTTGGGCCAGTGTGACCATAGGACTGTCTGCTCCCTGCCAAGGGAGGGGATGGGGAGTTGCAGAGAAGAAAAATGATCAGATGGGGTGGGAGGGGGAAGAGACCTTCAATAAGGATATACAGGGATGGAAAAAAAATTCAGAGGGAAAGCTGAACACAAAGAAAATATATGTGTAGTAATCTTATTTGCATTTCCACCTTTGATAAGCCATGCTTATGATTATTATACTCTGTATAGTTATTGTTAACTCTTCAGCATTTTTTTTAAACTCTTTTTACTTTTTTTTTGATAAATACAAAATAAAGAAATAAAAGAATACACTTGGATAGAGTTTGCTAAAGATTACATTTTTAAACATTTGTGTTTAAGTAGAAATTATTTTGCACTCAAATTCCCAAATAATAATGTCTCTGTTGGCATATTTGTATGCCCTCAACATACAAATATTTTTAACCACCAGTGTGCCCATCAAAGCATATTATTGCATTTAATATTCACCAGCAACTGACAAAAAATAGTTATAATATTTATTAAGGGTTTATCACTAATACAAGAGTTGAACAGCACTGAACCCTTTGGGATCTGAAAATCCTTGAAATGGCAACATGGATCCCACTCCCTCCAGAGGAACACCTAACCCAGTCTTGATGTTGGCATGAGGAAACTGGATCTGCCAGGAGTGGATGCTGAACTAAGCCATATTGGGTCATTGGGACATTGGGGCGTTGGGACCTCCTGCCCTTGCTGGGGAGGAGATAAAGAGATATGGAGAAGAGGGAGTGACTGGAAGGGGTGGGAGGGGAAAGGGAGCTTGAACAAGGATATGCACAGATAAAAACAATAACTTCATTCGTAATAAAGAAAAAAAAAGAATTAAGTCTAGAAATGCCATATGGCATACAAAAATAAGTATTATCTTTTCAGAATGACTAAATACAGTGTGGTAGACTAAAATCTATTTATCTTTTTAAATTATTTTTATACCATATCCTCCTCCCCCAATTTTTTTAAAGAAATTGATTATGACCATTAATTATTTATAATGAAAATAAACATTAATAAGTAATATTTTTGGGAAATTGGACGAAGCTTTTTTTTATTATTTTTTGTTGTTAAAGGATGATGATGTCATGGGGTTTTGAAGTTGGATTATCTTAATTGGCTTCTTGGAAGCTGAGAATATTTATTTAGGTGGCCTTGGCAGATGGAATTATATTTGTCTAGAACTAATTTATAGGTTTTGATCTTTTGTGGAGACAAGAGAAGAAACTTTTTTTAAGTAATATATTTTTAAAGTCAAGATATCTTTAAAATATAAGTATTGGTTTAACTTAGTAGCTTTAGAAATTGATTGTCTTTTTGTAATTAACTTAATAAAAGTTAAAAAATTAAAAGAACACACAACAAACATAATCTAGACTCTTTATTTATTTGTCATTTTTATGTGGCCTTTATTTTTATTTTTATTTTTTAAGGGCTTTTTTATTTTTATTTTTGAAGCTTATGTGTATTTTATATATATTGTATTTTGTTTAGAGGTTTTGTGAGTTTAAATTTGTTTTATTGAGAATATTTAATTATTTTTTTACTCAAAGAGTTTTTAAAAGTTCAATGTCACTTTAATTATTGACTCCACCCCTCTTGGCAGCTTTTTAATATGACGGAGGAGCCCTTTGCTGCTTCGGGCAAAGAGAGCAAATTTAGGAAATGTTGTTATGAGAAGAACTTTTTTAAACTATGTTTTTTGTTTAGTATAATCAAAAACTTTAAATCAATTATACTTATGCCAAGCCTTTTGCGAAACGTATGAGTTTAAGCTGTGTGCCACGGACATGCCATTTTTAAATTTTTGTCTGAACACCACACTGCCTCTGTACCATAAATCAATTCAAATACACAATTTAAAAAACCATTTTATACTTTTTTAGGCTTTATGTGGGTGTCTGGACCCACATTGGGCACCATCTGTTGTTAAAGATTTAATAATTATAAATATAGTTCTTTTTAGTTTAAAAGATATATTAGATATAAAACTTTAGACTCACAATGATAAAATAGATAATAAAATATTTTCTTTAATTTTATAAATACAAATAGACTAGATATTGTAACTATAATTACTGCTTGAGAGTTGTTCTGTTATAATTTTGCTATATAAATATTAAACCTTCCTTTTTAATTAGACAGGAAAGAGGAAATGTGATGGAATGTTCTATATATAATGTAAATTAAGGAACTGTTTTGGCCTATGTAGAGCACCATAGAAGTGGGTGGAGAATCAGAGGGCAGGCAGGTAGGAAAGGGTGGAGTAAGTCACTCTCCATCGGACCTCCAAGAGGAACAGACATGTAGAGGTACCTGCCAGCCACAGGTTGGGAGTCACATGGTGGGCAAATTAATAGAAATGGGTTGAATTAGGATAAAAGAGCTAGCTAATAATGTGCTTAAGATATGGGCCAAACAGTTTAAAGGATATAAGCGTGTGATTCATTTTCTTTGGAGGACAAAAGCCGTGGGCGCACAAACCAGGTTCCAACCACTGCTGCGCGCACCAGATACAAACATCCCAAACCCCAAAATGGGCCGGAAAAAACTTACTACAACAACACAGTCTTGAATATTAAATACAGAACAATTGCTTTAGTGATCTATGCCCAGACATGTATTTTCACAATATTTATTTGTTGGGTACATGAACTAACAAAGAGTTAATTTTTTTTAAAAAAGAGCTTGAACAGTTTTGTGGGTCCTGGAAAGCAGGACTTCTGCACAGGGCTGAATCAAATCAGGTCCTTTATACAAGAGTATAAGAAAGAATCAGGAAGAAGGAACAGAGGCATAAGTGCTCCTTCCTGATCTTGATCTGACCATCTAGGAGGGCCTGAAAACTTGGACTTCAAGGCCTAAAAGCCATGATGCCTCTAGGTCAAGGGGATCGTGCCTGCTCTCCACTACACCACCTGGCATCAGCTCCAGTCCCTGATTCATCTCTCATCAGCCATTCCCATAGACAACTGAGTTCTCTTATTTTCAGGTTGTGATTCGTTGGTGCTTTTGCTGCTTACAAAGGTTTCCAGAGTTACTCCTCTGTCACTCTCTGTTGCTGCTGACTGGGAGATCCTGGTGTCTCAGATGTCAACTAGAGACGTTATATTCAAAGAAGCAGTTCTAGCTATGGAATCCATATTAATGAATCATGGGCTTGAGGTGGCCTTAAAAATGAAAAGGTAATTTGTACATATGAGGCTTCCCTGAGGACTCTTGGAGTGACACCAATATTCAAAGACTAAGCTTGAAGACCAAATTGAGTAGACTATTAAAATCCTGTGATTAGGACACATAACAGTGAATTGAATGAGTCCACCCAGTGCTGAAAGAAATGAATCATCATTTTGAGTAAAGCAGAAAAGCAGCCTAAATAGCTCATGGTGAGTCTGTTTAGCAGGGTAAATGTTTTAAACAAGTTTATTGAATAAAATAGAACCAAATTCAAGAAGCTCTAATTTTCAATGATTTTATTTTTGACCAAGAACATGTACAATGTGCTCCTGAGAATATAACACCAGCTACAAAAGGACCTTCAGTAGTCCTTACATATGAAAGAATATGAGGGATTCTGGCACCTGGACCACCTGTCTCTGGGACCAGGGTCAATCCCTAGTGTCTGATCTCAGGCTCTTCCTAGCAGACATGACTAGGGTTTGTCTATGAGGGTCTCCTCCAGCCACACCTAAAGCAGGGCACCTTGCAGACTTAAACTAGTCCACATGCAGAGAAAATTAAACCATGAAGTCCTCAGTCCAAGAAGACATTTCAATTATTCCTTCTCTCCACAAGGTTCAGAAATCAGCATAGAAAAGAAGGAAGGGGGTTTAAGAAGCAGAGTTAAGGGATGATGTCAACAAAACAGTGTTTTCCAGGCATTGCAAGGCTCCTGCTCTCATGAACCAGTAGTTACTGTAACTGCACACACAAGAGCACACCAGTCAACTTCCCAGCATGACAAGGCATATGTCATGAAGTCTAATCTTTAGATGAAGGATTATTGAAAACTTAGAACTTCTGGAAAAGGAAGACTCAGTTTCTGTTCCTTAGAGGACACCCCTGATGCAATAATAACCTCACATGCATGAGCAGGGTGGCAGAACTAAGTGGAGTCACTGGGTTTACAAAATGCACATGGATTTTGAAATAAAAAGTGGATGCTGAGAGGGGGAATTTGGGAAATGTAGGATAGACAAGTGTGATGAAAATATCCTACATCAGTGTACAAATTCTTAAGAAATAAAAACTGAAATCTTTAAGAAAAAATAGAAGAGGGTTTATGTACAAACATTTATAATGAGAAGGCATGCTGGGAATCATATATATATATATATATATATATATATATATATATATATATATATATATATATACTAGAAACTCAGTGGGCACCATCAAGCTTGACCCAGGAGACACAAGGCTTCTGCTGGAGGTAAAGCAAAAATCTCAATGAGTTTCTGTGTGAATTGACCTTGAAAGTGTTCACTGTTTCTTAAAGAGAATTGCTTGTATGTAATTGTAGCTTTCATATCTGTTATTACCTTGGCGTACATTTCTTGAAATCTATATCAGTGTGATTGATCATTTATGGGGCACAATTTACCCCACACATCTGGGATCACACTGATAACTTGGTCTAACTATGTTTGAAAAGAGTCACACAAACAAGATCTCTTTTCTCACAAATAATATTTTCATTCCTTTTAGTGTCTGCTTCCTCTGCAATTATATTTTCTAGTAAATGTCTAGACAGACTTAGACCTCAGACAAAATATTTCATTTGAAACATTTCTCAGACATCTAAGGATGGCTATAGATTGATGAAACACTATCATTCCTTAAGCTCAACCTCCTTACAGATAAGAGAACATTCTGGAGCTAATACCACTAATCTTATGTGAGCGGTTTCCATCCCCTGGCCCACAACTGAGAATTGGTCCTGGGATCAGGCTCACACCTAAGGGTCTGACCCTAGGCTCTGCCTGGCTGGGCCCCATCTTCAGGGTAAACTACATCATCAGAAAAGGACCAAGAGCTTTGAAACTCTGTCCCCATCAGGACCAGAGTGAAAGAAGGCCCTAGTCCCTACATGACTGGGCACTGTGTCCAGGGTGAATTGTTTCATCAGACAAGGGTGGAGTGCTCTGAAATCCATCCCCATCCAAAGCAAAGTAAAAGGTGAGAAGTTCCCACCCCCTGGGCCACAGTCCAGAGAATTTCTCTCCAGGATCAGGCTCAAACCTGAGGGTCTGATCTCAGACTCGTCCCAACAGAATCATCTAGGCCCTGTACGACTGGGCCCTGACTCCAGGGTAAACTGCTTCATCAGACAAGGACTGAGGGTCTTGGAAAAACA
Source organism: Sigmodon hispidus (assembly GCA_004025045.1). Lineage (NCBI taxonomy): Eukaryota > Metazoa > Chordata > Mammalia > Rodentia > Cricetidae > Sigmodon > Sigmodon hispidus. Next base: position 14,701 of record PVIH01025166.1, on the reverse strand, counting down.
CAGTCTCCTGTCCAGAGCAGAGTCAACAATCAAACAGACACCTTGCTCAGAGCAGAAAGGAGACTCACAAGCCCTCTAGCCACAACTGACTAGGATCTGCCTAATTGTGAACCACTGAAGCCATGGGAAGATGCAAGTGCAAGAATAATACATACAGCAGATATGAAACATGTACCTTCCCAACCTTTACTAATGCAACAAGCATACTTAGGGTCATGGGTATAGACTCAAGCTGAGAACAGTGGAAGGAAAGATAGAAAATTACATAGAGATTGACTGACATCAATTAAAAGGTACAAAGACTAGTGAATAGGTAAGATGTTCATAAGTGAGAAGGTGAAGTCTGAGTCTCAGTAAGATGAGACACAAATCAGTCCACAGTTTTTTCTCTCAGAATACCATGGGATTACATATGATATTTGTGAACTTCTTCCTCCAAAGTTATTTCTTTTTTAGGGTGTAATTTTATTATTTTTTGTTTTTTTTATGTAAAAGGTTTTTAACATACCCACCATTGTTCCCCCTCCTCTCTTCCCAGTCCTTCCCCAAATTCCCCCCACTCCATCCTCCAACCATTCCTGAGAGAGGATTCCCAGGGAGAGTTGATGCAGTCTGGAATACCAAATTAAGGTAGGACCAAGGTCCTATTTCCAGACTTACAAGGAGTTCATTTGTAGGGAAAGGGCTCTGCAAACCTGTTCATGCAATAGGAATAAATGCTGGTTCCATTTCCAAAGGGTGCATAACTTGCCAACACCCTTAAACTGTCATCCACCTTCAGAGGGCCTAGTTCTGTTCCATTGAGCCTCCCCAGAATACCCAGGAATCCACAAGGATGACCTAAGCTAAGACTCCAAGCAGTAGTGAAGAGGGGGCCTTAACTGACTTTCCCATAATCATATTGATGAGCACCCTAATTGTCCCTATTGAACCTTCATCTAGAAATTGTGGGAAGCAGATGCAGAGATCCACAGCTAAGTACTGGGTCAAGCTCCCAGTCCAGTTGAAAAGACAGAGGAGAGATTATATAAATAAAGCAGCCAAGATCTTGATGAGGAATCCACAGAGACAGCTCACCTGAAAAACTGAGAACTACTGAGTATTTTTTGAGAAGTCTTAAAAATGAGACAACAGTGTGGGGCCCACACAGACTCCATAGTGTGATCTTATCCTATCTGGACTCAAGGTCTGAGAGTTCCAGTTTCTTAAACTTCTGTGAGGCTGTGAAACATGATGTTTTGACCAATGCCAAGGTTACCAGGTTCCTTATTCTTTAAAGTGTTTGCACTTGTCTGTACTTTGTGACAATGGTGTCTTTGAGAAGGCGAGGGTTTCTGAATCCTCTTTTCTAGGTGTATAAATAGCCCATGAGAAATGAACTCAAGGCTGCTAGAGTATTTACTGAGAGCACTCCATACTGATTTCTGTCTCTCATTCTTGCTATCTCTGATATTTCTCAGTCCACATTCCCCTCATATCAAGGACCATTCAGTAGTCGGGAAGGACCCAACACAACTCCACAGACACCAAGAGAAATAATTTTAAGTAGTTACTTATTCAGGATTTCTGGTCACAAAGAGCCACAGTGTCATTTCAGTCTTCTACTGGAGGAGTTAGATTAATACTCAGAACATGGAATCCTGTTCTACAGCAATAAATGAATAAAAGTAAATTCAGTTATTGTAAACATTTTGATGTTTTGCCTCAAAGCATAATTTTTAGTATTTCCTGTTTATCTGGGAATGGAAATCTAGAAAGTATTAGGAAAATGTTCTTTGGTTAGTAGCTCCAGTAACTCAAAGAAACTCATGGCAAATCTCACTGTCTTGAAAGGGAAATTGTATAGTAGCCTGTGCCTATTTTATACTCTCAGGAACCTCCCCCAATGCAAAACAGCCCCCAGGCTCAGGCTGAAAGCTGAGACCTACCTTAGAAGCTCCATCTCCTTCTCACTGGAACTACTACACAGCATGGCCCTCCTTCTGCTGCTCCTCTCCCTGCTGACCTTTCCAAGCTGTGAGTGTATCAGGGTTTCAAGAGAGGGACAGGGACATGTGATCTATGGGATGTATGATTGATGGTGATGTTACTTGTCCCCAGGTGTCCTATCCCAGGTGCAGCTGAAGGAGTCAGGACCAGGCCTAGTGCAGCCCTCACAGACCCTGTCTCTCACCTGCACTGTCTCTGGGTTCTCCTTAACCAGCAATGCTGTACACTGAGTCTGCCAGCCTCCAGGAAAGGGTCTGGAGTGGATGGGAGCAATATGGAGTGGTGGAAGCACAAATTATAATTCAGCTCTGCAATCTAGAATCTCCATCAGCAGAGACACCTCCAAAAGCCAAGTTTTCTTAAAACTGAATAGTCTACAAACTGAGGACACTGCCATGTATTACTGTGCCAGAGACACAGTGAGGGAACCCAATGTGAGCCTGCTCAAAAACCTTACTGCAGAGACACTCAGGGCCAGCAGGGGGAGTCAAGGTACAACAGGAACACCCAGGACCAGTATGGTCTTGCTACAGAAGTCAGGAAGTTCTAAGATATCCTGGTGTGCATCACTTTTAATATTAAAATCAATGTTTCATCTCCCCACCAAAAGGGTGAAGAATCCTCCTGGCCCCTCTCCACTGTCATATTCTATGAATCTTCCTATTTGTTCACACACTAGATCAAATGGATTTTTACAAATACTATAAGCTATCAATGGTTTCCAGGTTTTTCTTATTATCAAAAAGAATGACAAATAATGTTAATTGTTCCATATATGTTTTTATTATGTACATAAATCATACATTTATATATAAACATATATGTTAATGAAAGTATATGTTTTTATTTATTTTCATGTTTATATAGGTACTTCAAAGGATTCAGGAATTAGTTAAGTTATTAGCTAGGGAATTAGAAAAATCTATCAATTATTCTCTTATCTTTTCACATGCCATAGAGGTACAACTACCCTGAGTGGATGAAATTTTCTCAAGATACCTTGGAAACTGAAATATCGATGGTTTCCTGCTTCTATACCAAAAAGATCCTATAAACGGATCTTGATTATTGTTTCATGCATATGCAATTGGCAAAAAATTAGCTTTCACTTCAGAGTCCAAATCAATAATTTCTCTACTTGGTGAATGACTGTTTTTATTTTGGTAATAATTTATAAAATCTAGTCTTTCCTTTATAAAGACAGGATATGTTGTTACTAACTATGATCAATATCCGTACAACTCAATCTTTGGTATAGCCCTTCCCATCTTACCAAGTAGTTATATTTCACTTTACACTACCCAAACCATAGTCACCCTGTCTTAATTTTACTATCCCTACCATGAGTTTCTTAGTTTCCATGTACTACTTACTGGCATTTTTGCCAAAATGTCTTTCAGGTGCATGCAGATTGCTGTAATATTTATGATGTTGAGGATAGAACTGCAGCAACCCTGAGGGCCCATTTGGTGTTGGGAGAAGCAGATCACTGGTTCACAGAGTAAAATGACCTTGCACAGAATCAATTGTCACTCCTGGCGCCCACAAGGTTTAAATCATAACTGTCACTAAGTACAGAGACACTTTGGCTTCAATTTAAGAAAATTGAAGCTGTCATTAAATGCCTCCCCAACAATAAAAGCCCAGGTCCAGATGGTTTCAGTGCAGAATTATACCAGAAATGCAAAAAAGATTTACTACCATTATTCCTCAAACTATTTCACACAGTAGAAACTGAAGGAATATTGCCAAATTCCTTTTATTAGGCCACAATTACCTTAATACCCACGTCACTCAAAGACACAGCAAAGGAGGATTATAAATCAATTTCCCTCATTAATATTGATGCTAAAATTCTCAGCCAAAATTTGGCAAACTGTATACAACAATATGTAAAAAATATCATCCATCATGACCAAGTAGGCTTCATCCCAGAAATGTAGGGTTGGTTTAACATACAAAAAACCGTAAACATTATCCATCATTTAAACAAACTAAAAGAACAAAACCACATGATCATGACCTTAGTTGCACAAAAGCCTTTGACAAAATCTAACACTCCTTTATGATTAAAGCCCTGGAGAGATCAGGAATACCCGGACAATATCTCAATATAAGAAAGGCAATCTACAAGAAGCTGACAGCCAGCATCAAACTTAATGGAGAAAAACTCAAAGCAATCCCGCTAAAATCAGGAACTAGACAAGGATGTCATCTCTCCCCTTATCTATTCAATATACTTCTTAAAGTTTAGCTAAAGAAATAAGAGAATGAAAGGAGATTAAGGGGATAAAAATTGGAAAAGAAGTAGTGAAACTATCTCTATTGGCAGATGATACAATTGTATACATATGTGAAACACACAATCCTACCAGGGAACTTCTATGGCTGATAAACACCATTGGCAATGCAGCAGGATATAAGATTAACTCAAAGAAATAAGTAGCCCTCCTATACACTAAAGATAAAAGGGCTGGAAAAGAAATAAGGGAACCATCACCCTTTATAATAGCTGCAAATAGTATTAAATACCTTGGAGTAACTATAACCAAAGAAGTAACAGATCTATTTGACAAATAGTTTAATTCGCTGAAGAAAGTGAGTAACTGTTGACTATGGCAAGCTCATTTGCAAATTAGTGCTCAAATACATTGCAAAGAATAAACTTGTGTTTTTGGTATAACCTTGTGATCCTTGTGTAATCTTGTGATTTTTCCCTTCAAAACACAGCTTGCAAAAGTACCTCCTCTGGCCACTGTCACACCTGTCTGTCAAAAAGTGGTCCTTGTTATGCAGCTCACAATTTTCAGTAAACCTTGCATTTGTATTTTGGGGAAAAATATATAAACTTATACGGTGTATTTGTCAAATGTATTAAAATGATGACAGAAATAACCTGTTTATCAAGTGGTCAAGACTATGTTAATTATTGATATATAGACCACTTGAATGCAATATGAAACTGCATTGCATCAGGAAACCAGAAGCTATCCAGGTAACGTCTGTTTATGTCAAATTACTGGAGTCAGGCAGGGCATGGTCAACTGGAAAGAGCACCAGAAATAGAGCCCCCCAAAGAGGGAGCCCGGAAGAGGGAGGACCCCGATGTTTGGCTTCTGGAGCTGTGGAGTGGTGAGGAAGGACCACTCAGTTGGGATCTCCTCCTGAGAGCTGCTTCTCCACCTTTTCTCTCCCCCCCCCAACACCTCCTTTTCTGTCAATGGCTTTTAAATAATAAACATTACTTAATATAAATCTCATGGTGGGTTAATTACCATAAAAATTGGCAGCCCAATGTGGTGCTCTTTCTAGGGAACCCGGCCGGGTCCTCCAGCCTCAGGGCTGGTGGCTATTTTGGATTGAGGACTTGCTCCCAGCCATGCGGATCTCCTGACAGAGCCAGTGAGAGCAGCAAGTGAGAGGGAATCTGAGAGACAGGACCAAGCCAATTGTGGTGGCACATGCCAGTAGGATTTGTTGAAGGAAAGAAAGGCTGCCTTTGTTTCGGGCACCCCTACTGCTACTGCTGATCGCAACTGTGACACCTACTGCCAAGTCCTTATTACATCTGAGTAAGGTATTTTTTTTTCTCTTCTACAATGTCAGACCAAATAAATGTTCAGAATTTTACCCACTTTTCCACAATGGTGGTAGAGGATTATTTTCAGGATTATGCATTTGGAGATTATATCAACCCAGGAGTTCTTTTGCTTTTTTGTGTGATAATATTCTTTATACCTACCTATTTTAAAGGATCCCAGTATAGAGATGAACACATTCCCCATAGGGTGTGTGAGGCTCAGATGTGTGACATGGATGAACATATTAACACAATTAAGAAGCTCGTTGCCTCCATAGAGGAAAGGTCTACATTGGTTAGTGAGGAATGCAGAGTTTATATTGATGAAAAATTTAGGAAACTGGATCAGAAAGTACTAGAACGTGTAGATGTGGAGAATGAGAGAATTTTCCACTCTATAAAATTGTTGGAGAGGTCATTTATACAGGACCTTAAAACACTGGCAAAGACTATTACTGCTAGGTTACAAGATCATGAGGGTCATATGGAGATTATCGAAAAGGATTTTGAGGCAACATCTGCTCAAGACAACCCAGAGCCCCCTCTTAAAATATGCTACAGTAGGGAAGGTGCCCTACCTAGAGTGGTTACAATGAGAGAACTACCCCCTACTCATCCAACACTATTCCCAGTTGTGGCAGAGACCAAAAAATCACAATCACATGGAAAGGCTTCAGACAATATGGGATATACTTATGAACCTATCCACATGAATATCTAAAAACAATAAAGGAAGACATAGTGACATATGGTATACAATCGTCTTTTGTGAAGCAATTCATAAATTCATGTAGGAGATTTAACAAAAGCAGACATTCAACAAATGAGTGTATATCCATAAGAGACAAAGATGGCACACTTTTAACATCGGGAAACATAACTCGGGCCTTCCCCCAGGAAGCCCCCAAGAGTCAGACCTCTAAGCAAAAAAAGGTCCAGTCATATCCAGTCACAGTTGAAGAGCAGCTTTCTCAGGACAAGAAACAAATCCCAAGCCTGAAACAGTAGACCATGTAGAAATGGACAATAGATCACCCTAACAAGAGAAGTTGACAGTATCCAGTAAACCAATAAAATGCATATTTTGACAGACCTCCATAAGTGAGCAAAGACCAAAGTTGACAATAAGAATAGACAATATTTTTATGCAAGGATTAGTCAACATGGGAGCTAATGTTTCGATCATAACTCCACAAGCATGGCACCCGAGATGGCCTCAGAAGGAGGTAGTTGTTCAATTTTTAGGTATTGGGACATTGTCTCAGGAAAAAAAAGAGTGTGAGATGGCTCGAATGCATAGAACCAGAAGGACATAGAGGAAGATTGAAGACATACATGGCAACATAGCAGTAAACTTATGGGGTTGTGATCTACTACAACAATGGAACAACCAAATTAAGAGCCCTCCAGGCTTAAATATCAACCAAAGTCCCAATTATGGCCTTGAAAGCAATACCTAAAGAGGCTATGTAAAACAGCTGCAGGTTATTTAGGTTGCACAACAATGCAGTCTAAAAGCTACAGGCACCCCAAAGACACTCACAGCCCTGCCTTTGAAATGGATGGCAGACAAACCTATTTGGGTCCAACAATGGCCTTTGACAGAGGAGAAATTGCTAGCCACAGAACAATTGGTACAGGAGCAATTACAAGCTCAGCATAGTGAAGAATCAACCAGCCCATGGAATTCCCCCATGTTTGTGGTTAAGAAGAAATCTGGGAAATAGAGAATAGTGACAGATTTAAGAGCAATTAATAAGGTGATTCAGCCCATGGGCACCTTATAGTCTGGTATAACTTTATGTTCTTTGCTACCTAATGGATGGCCTATTATAGTCATTGATCTGAAAGACTGTTTTTTTTTTTACCATACCTCCACAAGAACAAGATAAAGAGAAGTTTACTTTCACTGTACCTACTCTCAATAATGCACACCCAATAAAAATGTACCAATGGAGGGTCCTTCCACAAGGGATGTTGAATAGCCCCACCCTATGCCAATATTTTGTCTCACAGTCATTAGAAGTGATACACAAACAATTCACCACAATCTATCATTTACCATTGTATGGATAATATATTGTTAGCAGACCCAGAAATAAACACCTTAGAAAGACTGTTTGAAGAAATGAAGAAAGTGTTGCCTGATTGGGGACTTCATATTGACACTGAAAAGATACAAAGAGGGGATTTTATCAATTATTTGGGATAAAAAATAGGCTTGCAAACAATTAGACCTCAGAAAGTACAAATTAAGAGGGACAGATTGAGGACACCTAATGATTTTCAGAAACTATTAGGGGATATTGCCCACATATGACCGGTTTTTGGTATTAATAACTATGAACTGGTTCATTTGTACAAAACTTTAGATGGAAATAAGGATTGAACAGTCCCAGAGAATTCTCTGCTGAAGCTGAGAAAGAATTAGCATTGGTGGAAAAAGAGATTACAAGAAGCACATGTTAAACTTATAGATCCAGACCTTGACGGCATCCTGGTTATTTTGCCTTCTGAATATTCCCCTACAGGAGTCATAATGCAAAGAGAAAATATTATATTAGACTGGATATTTCTGCCACATAGAACAAGTAAAAAATGAAACATACATTGAAAAGATTTCAGATTTAATTTTCAAAGGAAAATTCAGGCTTTGACAGCTGACTGGAAAGGATCCAGCAGAAATTGTTGTACCTTTGACCATTGAGAAAACTGATCAATTATGGGCAGACATTGAACCTTGGCAAAAGGCCTGTAGTGGGTTTCTGGGGGAGATTAATAATAAATATCCCTGAAGCAAAATGATTCAATTTGTAAAGAAAACTAATTAGATTTTCCCCCATGTGGTACAGGATAAACCTATTTCTGTAGCTCCTACATTTTTTTACTAATGCAAATAAATCAGGAAAGGCTGGTTATAAATCAGAAAACTTCAGTAAGGTGACACAAACTCCTTGTGATTCTGTTCAGAAGGCAGAATTGTATGCAGTTGGTGTTATTGGATTTTACTGGACTTCTTAACCTGATAACTGCCTCTTATTATGCAGAAGGAGTTTTATTTCATATTGAAACTGCTGACTTCATACCTGATGAAACAGAATTAATCTTTTTGTTTGTATAGCTGCAGCATATCATCAGAAATAGAACACATCCTATGTATATAACACATATCAGGGCTCATTCAGGCCTTCCTGGTCCTTTGGCACAGGGTAATGATGAGATTGATCAGTTATTAATAGGGAATGTGGTAGAAGCCTCAGAATTTCACAAGAAGCATCATGTCAATAGCAAAGGATTAAAGATGAGTTTTCCCACACTTGGGATCAAGCCAAGGAAATTTTGCCAAAGTGTGACAAGTGTTCCCTTTACAATCAACCATCCTTACCCACTGGGAGTAATCTTAAGGGTACAAAGAGCAATGAGATTTGGCAGATGGCTGTATTTCACTTCCTGGTATTTGGTAAGATGAAATATGTTCATCATACCATTGACACCTACTCAGGAATGCAATGGGCTACCGCCCTGAGTTTTGAAAATGCTAATGCAGTACTCACTCATTTTCTGGATAACATGGCCATATTGGGTATTCCTGATCAAATTAAGAATGACAATGCTCCAGCATATGTTTCCCAGAAAATAAAGCAGATTTTTGGATATTATGAGATACAGTACCTTACAGGGACACGACACAACCCCTCTGGACAATCAGTTGTGGGAGATCCCATCGTACCTTGGAAGAGATGCTTCATAAACAGAAAGGTGGTACAAAAAACCTAGGGAGAGATTACATAGTGCCTTGTTGACATTAAACTTTCTTAATGCTGTTGAGAAAGGAACTCCAGCTGCAGAGAAACACTGGGTAATAGAAAGGACTTCTGAGTTGAATCAACCCACTTATTTCAAGGATGTACTAACTTCAGAATGGAAGCAAGGACATGTGCTTTGTTGGGGTAGGGATTTTGCTTTTGTTTCCACAGGAAAAGAGAAAATATGGTTACCAACAAGATTGATAAAGAGCCAATTTGAAAAGGAGAACCCTCCTGAGGAGAAAGAGTACTGGCTCATCTGCAAATAAGACAATTGAATATTTGGTAAGGAACATTCACTTAACTAAGGTGGGGAAGGATCTCAACTTTGTTTTTACAGAAGTATGGATACAACCCTCTTCACAATGCTAAAAGGATGCTGAATGCTTAGAATTTTCAAGAATAAAAAGGACTACAGGGGATTACAATGAAACCTGACACTGGCAGGTACTAAGTGTAATTTCTCTATTCTCAAAAACATATATTTATATCTAATGATTATGTATATACACACATATATGTATATATATGTATATATACATATATATATACATATATATATAGGAGGTCATGGTTTGATCACAAAAGAGGCTGGCTTTGGAAGTGGAGCAAGTGGCTTTCTCCCTCTCTAATCCCAAGCATATTGGTAAATACAAACCTTAGAGACTCTGTCTCACATCAGAAAAGCCACCTGAAGTGAGACAGAAAACAGATGAAATACGTAGGGACCAATATTATCTCACTTTTATTTTAAATCTTAAATCTTACTTCTTTCTGCATTTCTGTTACTCTAAAATTCTTGTCTGCACCCAATACTTTCTGATGGTTCAATATCTTCAGTTAATAGTATTCAGTTGGATTCTCCACTATAAAAAACGATTTCTCCTACTAGCACTCTCCAAGGCATCAAGAAGTAAGATGGGCCCCCCAGCAAAAAAAAAAAATGAAAAAGAAAGATCCTTGAGACAGAGAAAGAAGGAACCTGCTGTATGTCACTCAGTGATCACTTTTGAGGTATAGACCAATCAGGAAAGTTGTAAGATAGTTTCATATCATATCTTTAACAAGAATTTCAGATGGACTTACTCAGTATGATGAGAATGGTTATATATGTTTATAAAATGGTTGTATATGTTTATAGTTACTTCATTAGGAATTAATCATTGTTTTAGTTTTATAGGACCCCACAGAGATACCATCTCCCACAGGTCAGCATGAAGCAACTTAATGAAAGAACTACATCCCTTTCCCAATCAGTTGGTCATCCAAGGGAGGGTTATGGTCAATTATCATTTTGATATGATGGTTATAAGTTAATCTTGGGTTGAAGATAGAATGATATTATAGATGTAGGAATTTAAAAGAGAGAGAGAGAGAGAGAGAGAGAGAGAGAGAGAGAGAGAGAGAGAAAGAAAGAAAAGGGAATAGGAGATCATTATACCTGCAAACAACTATTAACCAAAGGATGAATCAAAATTAATCATCATGGTACAGATGTTTGTATATTGATACAAATGGGAAATCAATCTGTATGTTTGATTGAGATAATATTTATATTGCTACATAGTTGAACATGGTACAAATATTTGTATATTGATACAAATGGGAAATTAATCTATGTTTGATTGGGATAATATATACTTTGATACAAAGTTGAATGTATAATTGCCTTATTTTGCACGTGTCTACTTCTGTTTAAAATATTTTGCACATTAAGTACATTGTCATTTCCATAATGCAATTTCTACCTCTAATTATTTATGCTAGTCATAACATTTGTTGTAATATATACACAAGTTGATTTATATAACTCTGTTTAGATATATTTATATATAATATATATAATGATATATGGTTAAGATATTTTTGTCATTTGATACAAAATGTGTATCTTGGTCAATATTCATAGGATTGTTATACTTGAAATTATTATGGAGGAGTTGTACACTCATTTGTGGAATGCCTATTCTTAAAATGTAATTTACTTTCTTGGTTAATTGGGATTGCATGTTACAGCTACTCCGATTTGCCACCTAACATTCAGGATACTCAGGCTTTCCAGAAACATGTTAGAATATACCAGATAGATAGGCATCTTCAACCACTTCATAGACAGAGAGAATATGGCACTCAAGATTTTGTTATCTCGAATTTGGCCTTGAGAGACATGACAACTCCTGGCATCACCATTCCTTTCCTGAGGTGGTGTTGAGCATCACAGTCATCTTGCAAAGGGATTGTCTTGTTTGGCGGATAATGGCCTGAGTTGCAAAGGACTGCACTTGCCCTGACTACTGTCAGAGTGCTCACTGTCAGATATGGATGAGCAGAATGAAGGATAGAGACTGCCGAAGCCTGCCTAGACAGGATAAGATGGTCTTACCCAAAGATTTCCTGCTTCTATAGAGACTTGTCAGACATCCTAGGCCAGTAGCCAAAAGGGTGGATGCTCCCGTTTTACAGGGAAATGGTGTATGACTGTCCAGGTAGTTAACTTTGGTTGTCTTCTCCTAAATTTTTGAAATTACTTCATCATGCTTCCGACTTCAGGTAATATATTTTCTTTCCCAGGTCTTGATGGTGTTGAAGACTGAATAGTTGAGGTTGTTATTACTTCACATCTCAGCAAAGACACTCAGGTATTACAATTTTATTGTTCGAGATAAACAGCTTTGAATCAATCCCTGTGCATTTCCTCGTATCTACATTCTAGACATTAAAATGCACCTCATATTTGTTGTTTGATAGTGGTAGTTTGACCTCACTCATGTTAGTACCTTTCTCTTCCCAGGACACCACCTTATGATGATCCCTATAGTATATAGTTTTATACTTAGTTTAGAAATTTCTTATTTATACAAAAGTGGGAGATGTAGAGGGAAACCAGAAGCTACCCAGATAACCTCTGCTTAAGTCAAAGTACTGGAGTCAGGCAGGGCGTGGTCAACTGGAAAGAGTGCTGGAAGAAGAGCCCCCTGGAAGAGGGAGCCCAGAAGAGGAAGGACCACTGGCCTTTGGTTTCTGGAGCTGTGAAATGGTGAGGAAGGACCACTCAGTTTGTATCTCCTCCTGTGCGCTGTTTCTTCACCTTTTCTCCCCCCACTGAACACCCCTTTTCTGTAAGTGACTTTTAGATAATAAACATTACTTAATATAAATCTCATTGTGGGTTAATTACCATAACACTGAATAGGGCTGAAGTTGAGTTCACATGAAAGTTTTGAAACTCACTGTGGTGTTTTCAGCTTTTATTATCCCCATATGTGTGATGATAGTGTTAGTAGATGCTGTGCAGTGGTCTTTCTATATGCTGTGAATATGTGTTGCTGCCTCTGATTAATGAAAACTCTGTTTTAGCCTATGGCAAGACAGGAAAATTAAGAGATATAGGAAGAAGAAAAGCAGAGTTAGGGGAGATGAGACACTGACAGCCTCCAGGGAAGAAAATGTAATAAAACACAAGAAAAGCCATGAGAAATATGACAATACATAGATTAATAATTATGGATTAATTTAAGTTGTTAGATCTAGATAGCAAGAAGTCTGGGCCCTAGACCTGAGAATTTGCAATTAATATTAAGCATATGAGTGATTATTGTATAAGCAGTTGCAGGACCTCGGGGCCAAGAGAGATGTAGAAACTTTTGCCTACAAGCAGACCTTCTTCCATCATAGATTCTTCATCCTTTTATAAAACACTCAAATCTCCAAGACTCCCAGGGTGTGCTCTGTTTGAAGGGACTTTGAACATAACCAATGGCAGTCAGATCGATTCTAATCATCATAATTCTTCTTTCTCCTCTTCCTCCTCCTCCAGCTGCCCTTCCTTTTCTTCCTCTTCCTCTTCTTACCACATCATCTACCTGCTGATTTTTCTTTTTCTTCTTCTTCTTCTTCTTCTTCTTCTTCTTCTTCTTCTTCTTCTTCTTCTTTTAATTTTTTGGAAGAATTGGAAAAGAGGAAACATAATTATTACTTTCTCACAATGTTCAAGTTAAGGAAGAAAACAGTACTTCACAACTAATAACAGTAACTGAAGTGGAGTGTTAATCAGTCTGTAGACTGTACTCTACATCTCTGCATTAACATTAACATAGATACTTGTTCTCTGATGCAGGCAATTAAAACTTCTGTTTGATTTTTCCCAGATTATCTGACATAGCTGGTATGGCACAAATACTGGACAGTTGTAGATGCCTTAATGTGTCACTTTCTCATAAAAATGTGGTTCTGTTTCATATCTTTATCTACAAACTCTAGCAGATGTTGCTAAAGTGAGAGAGAGAAAGAGAGAGAGCCAAAGGATGAGTGAAAAGGAGGGAGCAAGAGGGTAAGGGGAGACAAAGAGAGAAGGAAAAGCAGAGGCAGTCAAGAACATAATTTATAAAGCAAATTACAAAATAAAACAAGCCTGTCGGTTATTTTGTCTCTTGAGAGTAACCAAAAGTTCTGTACTTATTTGATTATTAGTATTTGATTTATGCAATCAGCAACAATATATCTGGCCCCATAAGCCTGATCTACAATGAGTGTCATTTTGGAATTTAGAAAACAATGGAGAAAGAGTTAGTGCACATTAATACATATGAAGTACATCAAAAAGTTATATGTAATATTTAATAATTTTAAAGTTACATATTCAAGTACCAAACTTAGTAACTCTAGCGAGTATCTCAAATCAATGAAAAAATTTATAAAAATGGCTAATCTAGACAAAATCAACTTATTTTAAAAATTATCATCCATGGGCCTAAGGATCTGGCTGTGTATAAAGCATGAATGTAGGAAGACCTGAATTTGGATGCCCATAGCCCACATAAAGTCAGATGTGACACTGTGTATCTGTAATCCCTGCAATCCTATGGCAAGATGGAAAGCAAAGATAGAGTTCCCACATCTTAGGCCATCCAGCTTGTTGTGAGCAAAAAAACAGTAGAGTCATTCTCCAAACAGCCCCACACAATGACCAGTGCTAGACATTAACCTCTAATTTCCACACACATTCTACATCATGTTTTCACATACTGGTGCACAAAGGAACACAAACATGCAAGTCCATCATAAACATATACATAGTATGCAATTACATTATACATACACACAATACAAAGTGTTTAAAAATTCACCTCTGCTCCCTGCCCAGGGAGGAGATGGGCAGTTGCAGAGAAGAAAAATGACCAGATGTGTTGGGAGGGGGAAGAGACCTTGAATAAGGATATATAGGGAAAGCTGAACACAAAGAAAATATATGTGTAGCAATCTTATTTGTATTTCTACCCTTGATAAGCCATGCTTATGATTCTTATCCTCTGTATAGTTATTGTTA
>PVIH01025165.1:0-21225 GCA_004025045.1 Sigmodon hispidus | reverse complement strand
CTCCTTCTTCTATTCCTATTATTCTCAAATTAGGTCTTTTCATGGTGTCCCAGATTTCCTGAACATTTTGAGTTATGGCTTTTTTAGTTTTACTATTTTCTTTGACTGATATATCTATTTGAGCTACTGAGTCTTCCACTTCAGAGATTCTATCTTCTATCTCTTGAACTCTGTTTGTTATGCTTGTATCTGTGGTTCCGGCTTTTTTCTTCAGGTTTTCTATTTCCATCTTTGCCTCATTTTGTGCCTTTTTTATTGCTTCTATTTCAGCTTTTAGTTCCTGGCATGTTTCTTTCATAGGTTTGTTCATCTCTTCCAATTTTTTGTTTGTATTTTCTTCTATTTCTTTAAGGCTTTTTTTCATATCTTCTTTTAGAGCTTCGATGATCATCAAAAAGGAATTTTTGGTGTTGCTTGCTTCTGTTTCCTCTTCATTGCTCAGTTCAGGTCTTGTATTTGTAAGATTGCCACTCTCTTCTGGAGTTACCATGTTGTCCTTTGTATTATTATGTAATTTTTTGCACTGATGTTTGCCCATGGCTTCAGTGGTTCACGATTAGATGGGTCCTGGTCAGTTGTGGCACTCGGGTTTGTGTGCCTCCTGTCACCTCTCTGGTCAGGGTCTGATTCTGTCTTTCAGAGACCCCTGCAGTTGTTGGTTTGCTCAGTTCGAGGTCGTGGTGGGTAGCCGTGCAAATTCCCTCAGCAGGAGCTGTGGGTGTGGTGACGGGCAGAGTTTACCTGCCCCTGCTCCAGAGTGTGCTGGGACTCTGCAGACAGCAGTTGGTCCCGGGAGTGGAACCTGAAGCTATGGTAGTTCAACTCTCCCTCCTAGGCTGGGATATAGGCGCTGAGGTCTGGTGACCCCTCCTCACCTCTGGGCGGGGTCTGAATCTGCCTTTCAGAGACCCCTGTAGTTGGTTCGCTCAGTTTGAGGTCGTGGTGGGGAGCCATGCAAATTCCCTCAGCAGGAGCTGTGGATGTGGTCAGGGGCAGAGTTTACCTGCCCCTGCTCCAGAGTGTGCTGGGACTCTGCAGACAGCACTTGGTCCCGGGAGTGGAACCGGAAGCAATGGGCTAGTTAAGGTTCTTAGCTACAAGCAACAGAAACTGACTGTGATCATCATAAGTAGAAATAAAATGTCCTGGGTGTATTTTAGGAGATAAAATAATTGATGATCTGTGACCAGAACCAAGCTGATAATACAACAGACAGATCACAGAAGTAGAAAGGATGTCACTGTTTTGTTTTTATGGTTTGTTTTATTTTGTTTTTAATTTTATTTATAAAATGAAGTCTTTTTTATCCATATATCCCAATCCCAACCCCTCCCTGTCAGCCTTCAGCCTCCTGCTTCCCATCTCACCATCCACTCTCAGAATGACTTTGCATGGCCTCTTTCTCCAGCTACCATCCCCAGGCATGATTATCATTATAGAGATTATTGTCTCCTCCTTCCTTTAATCTTTTGTCCAAAATTCAGAATAATAAAGTGATCAGCAAGCAGATTATTGGTTTTATCAACCCAGTCATCTACAATGGCAGTCCCCAGAATTAGGAAAAAAGTTTAGTTTTCTGACAACTGATGATGAAAATACCAACCTTATGTGATAGGTCACATCTATAAAAACTTTTAATTCTGTGTGTAATTCTATATTAGTTTTTTAGAGATTAAAAACTCATAGTCATGCTACTATTTTGTGTTTTATAAAAAATTCTGTCATGGAAACAGAATTGCAGAATTTCTAGAACATCTTAGTGCATACTAGTTACACATATACCGTAAGAAACTAATTTATAACAAAATAAAATAAATATTCATTTATATTTTGTTGTAAATAATAAAAGACTGTGAGTTTTGAATATAGATAGACCTGCATTTGAATCCATCCAACCTTTCCTGCCTATGGGGGTTCTAGCAGATTATCTTTTCACTGTGTAAAATAGGAAAATTGGCAGTATTAACATTTGTGAGATTAACTATAATAATGAAAATAATGTATTGAAACAAGCCTGAATAACTAATTAACAGTATAGTTTCCGTGAATCCTCACTATCATCGTCTTTTTCACCATGATCAAGCTAGTGAGACATCCATATCCACAAAGCAAATTATTCCATCTTCCCAGAGCGCCTTATCCAAAGCTTTGCCCACCAGGGCAAATGGAAAAGCAGATTTTCAACATATCTGAGCTCTAATCATCCACCTTCTGTTTTCAGCTGTGCTTATCTGCTCATATCCTTGGCAAAGACATTTTTTCCATCAACTTAGTACCTCATAGTATCAATTTCTTCATCAGTTGTATTGACTAATAAACACATATTTAATATTGAGATAGCAAAACTATCACTAAAAGGGCATTCATCAGGTAATGGCAGACAATAAACAATTATCATGTTCCTTAGCTTAATAAAAAGAAAAATATTATGAGATAAATAATCACTCTAAAATATATGCTAAAATATGCTATTTTTCTAAAATATTTATTTGTAGTAAATTATATGCTCATTTTTAAAAGAATTTATATCTTTTCAACACTTCTATGTTTAATAGCACTAGTAGCTCACTTCTGAATGACAAAGTTTTTTGTTAATGAGAACTATGTGTTGTGGAGTTGAAATTCATTCTGAGAACTTCAATTTTTCAATAAAAGAGAATGATTATAAGCTCTTTAAGAAAACAATATATTTCTGGACAATTTAAAGTGGATTATTTAATATAATAGTAAGTAATTTTAATATTTTATAACTCTACTTTGTCTTAATGTACAAATTCTGAAATCAAAATGTCTATCAAAACTTTTACAAATAATAAAACACCAAGCTTCATACAACTTTAGCATTATTGTTCAAAATAAACAAGCCACTAGATGGCACTATACAACTGCCAATTTTTTTTTCAATACTGACTTTATAGCAGGTCAAAAAGGTAAGCCAGAAATCACAAGGGTTGACAGAGCAATTGTCTTTGGCAGACACATGTAGTCACCAAGTCCTCCAAGATGATGTGTAAAAAGCATATGTGGGCATCTGTCTGTTCCTTAGGTTCTACGTACAGGACAAGATCTTAACATCTTAACATAAAGATGTAAGTGAGCCTTGTGATTAAATTTGACTAATTTGAATTCCACTTAGACTCTACTATTGACTAAGGTCCATAGTGTTTCCCTACATATGAAGACTTAAAGTTTATTGAACAAAGAGGTAAAATAATGTGAACAATTCTAAGAATATCATTATATAATTGAAACAATAATTATAACTAATATTATTTTTAATATTTATTTCTGTTCATGTGCCTGTGTGTGTGAAGGCATCTATGAATGTGTTTGTGTGTGTGTGTGTGTGTGTGTGCACATGCATACTCACTGGAATTCTATAACACATGTGAACAGGTCAGAGAAACAACCTCCTTCCACCATGTTGGACCAAAGCATGGAAGTCAGTCTTGGTAGTGCCCTTATTAGCTGATGCATTTCATCATCTCCAACATCATAGGATCTAGTGAGTGAAGATGATGTAAAATGTTCCTTTCTTTAAAGTTTTCTGTCACTTAAATCAGTCTTTAGCTAGGGAGCTGAAATACAGTATACTAACACAACGTCGAAACTCTGCATCACCGGTAATGGCCACAGCAATTGTGACATCCTCTAGTAATATCCCTGTAGCTCGTTGGAGGCTGGTGTATTTTCAGGCACAAAATGCGTATTCAAAAACCTGATGCCTTTCTGGCATCACAATGTATGACCTTGTCCTTGCTTACTGTGTTCTGATGGGCTAGTATTAAATGTCACCACTTGTATGCCACTTCTTGGGCTCTCAGTACTGGGGTCCCACTGTATGCTAGGATACATGTTTACATAATCAATGATGAGCCAAACACTGCCTATATGGATGAAGTTGATAGACAGTCATGATGTCTTTCTTGACAGCCAACTCTCTATTTTCCATTATAAATAAAATTTCTAAAAATATAGTAACCCTATTAAATTTCCTCAATTGAATTTGAAACAAAAAAGACAAATAGCTGATAAAGTGTTTTGTATTTAGACCTACATTGTGACTATATTATTTTCACTATATTTCTAGATAATATGTATAGTGACATGAATTTAAGGCAGAAAGTTTAAAGAAAAATAGGGAATAAAAATGCAATCAAGCATACAACCATCAACCACAACCTACCAGCCAGTGCTGTTAATATTTAGTGGACTCTTTAACTCTTTTTGACTGACAGTTTGAATATACTGTCATTTATCCATTCATGGATGTTCCTTTCCAGGTTGGATTAACCTGAACATTCTGGGAATACAATCATCAAGGGATTTTTAAAATTTACTTTTCCATTTAAAAAATATTTCAAAGGCTGATGTAGTGGCTTAGGGTTTAAAAACACTTGTAGCTCTTTAAGAGAACATGAGATCAGTGCCCAGCATCCTCACAAATACTTGTAACTCCAATATCAGAGAATCTGATGCCCTTCTGGCCTCTGTAGGCAGCCCTGCCCACCCCCTACACTCACTTGCAAATAGCTACACATTATAATTTAATACTTAAAAATCTACCTCCCAAGTCTTCATATGGGGAAACTTATTTCAAGTAATAGTTGGCAACTCAGACCCAAAAACTAACCTGTGCCTTCAAGTTGTTTAAACCTGGCAGGGTGATTCAGCCTGTGTCTTCACGCTCTTATATATGAATGGTGATTAAAAAATGTCATTGGCCTGATAGAGCTGATGTGAGGCAAAGGAGTATTCATTTGTAAGGTATTAGAACAGGGCCTGCTTTAAAACAAGCCTATCTCCTTGTGTCCTAGCATCTTTCATACTCAGCAAGCTCTAATGTCTAGAGAAGGAGAACCATCCTTCATCCTCCCACTTCTCCCAGCCTCATTTGGTCTTACATCATGTGGTACTGGGGTAAATAGAAAGAAGTCAATAGACTAGGGGTATGAGGCCCAAAGTCTGGCAGATGTTGCTTCCCTATGAAAAAGGCTTTAAGCTGCAAAACCTTCTCTGTCTGTTGACTCTTCCCTTCTCCTTGTTCCCTGTAGCATGACTGAAGTTCTGGGGTGAGGGAGGGTTTGGTGGGACCTCCCAAAGCCCCATGACCTGGCCTTGGCTCAAGACGGACCTCTTCAAACATCCATCTCCAGGAGGTCCTCCCCTGACCCTTGCTCTGGGGGTACCTTCTGGACAGGCCATTCATTACCATAGGAACAAAAGGGACCAGACCAGGTTCCTTCCCTTGAAGCTCAAGTATGAACCATCCTCGTTGTTCTAGTTTCATTTCTGTTACTGTGATGAATACCCTCACCAAAAGCAACCTGCATGAAGAAAGGGCTTTTT
This sequence comes from Sigmodon hispidus, assembly GCA_004025045.1. Taxonomy (NCBI): domain Eukaryota; kingdom Metazoa; phylum Chordata; class Mammalia; order Rodentia; family Cricetidae; genus Sigmodon; species Sigmodon hispidus. Next base: position 15,876 of record PVIH01025165.1, on the reverse strand, counting down.
TTTTCTTTTTCTTTTTCTTTTTTTTTTTTTTTTTTGACTTTTGATTCCAGGTCCATTGTTATGCAAGCCAGAGTAGAGGTTAGCTCAAGATGGCTCACCACTTTCACATTCAAAAGATAAGCTAACTCACCCATGTAACCTTATGGTTTGTTGCTACTTAGCTAAATTTTCCTACTATGTTCAAGTGTTTAGGAACCCCTGCCCAGACAATGGTGTTGTCCATATTAGCCTACATCTTCCCTCATCAACACATGCCAACCTATCTAGATAATTTCTCAAGTGTAGGTCTCTTCTCAGGGGATTCTTGGTTGCAACAGTTAACAGTTAAAGACAAACCACACACACATCCTCTCACTTATCAAGAAAGGTGGTATAAATGTCAGTCACTTCTCTATTGTCTGAATTTTTTAACCTGATTTTCTCCCTTTCTTGGAATACACAGGGAAAATTAACAAACGTTCTGCCTATGTAAACACCTGGCAAATGAGAAGATATCTAGTTATACCCAGTACTCTTTTCAGGAGTTATTGGTGCACTTCCAAGTGGCTAAAATGCATGAAGGAACATCCTTCCTTCCTGTTGGGAGGGGAAGGAAAAGCCTATTCAGTCTCCCTTAACATAGATCCCAGACATCTGCAAGCATACTTCACTTTTAGAACTCAGGAGCAGGCCCATGGAGCAGTGGCCATAGGACTGTTTTGGGCACTTCACTATTCAGCATAATAACCTAGCATGTTGTCAGCCCTCCCTGATACTCTGCAACATGAATATCTTAGAGTCTAGTCCATGCTGGATGGACCAAGCTTTCATGCTTTTGCTTTTTAAAACATGAAGCAGCACAAAGAGTGTCATTCAGCATCCCTATAAATATGTTTAGTGTTATTTTTCTTATCAAAAGTCATATCTTTGACTCCACATCACTTTCCTATTCAATTGCATATTTGACATCCTTTCTAGAACTTCTCAAGAACATTTTACACTCAATAGGTCCAAGATTCAGGAGTTTCTTCCAAACATAGTAAGTTCTTGTCCATTCTTCAATTGCAAACATAATAAGTTTCTGTTCTTTCTTCAGTCTTTATCTGGTGAAGTTCATGTTAGAAATATTCAAATCAGTGCATTTCTAAGATCGAAAACTTCATCCAAAGACCTAGTATCTACTTGGTCTACTTCAGTTATAAAGTTCAATTATATCTATTTCTGATCCTTTTCAGGGTCTGTCTTTACACTCAGACTTACCTTTGCTAAATGCACATATTATTTATTACTTAAATATGTTACATGATTCAGTGGTGTTTCATTACCCTGCATAACTAAAACTTTAAATTAAAAATAAAACTAAAAACCTGCGACTTGATTTATGAGAACATACAACTCTTTCTGTGGTGGTTTGACACTGTATCCACAAATTCCTTGACATGATCCACTGAAGCCTTAGCATTGAGCCTCTCCCCTTAAATTTGAGCCAAATTTAATGGCTGGCATATCAATAAAATAGGAAGAAATGGTGCTAAAACCCTTGAGACATGGTTATATAAGGTAAGGTTTATTTAAATTCTTGGTGAGTGCCATGTGCTGTAACTTGCCATACCATCCCATGAAGAAATTTTTGTAAATTAATTTAAGTTCATACATTGTTCAGTAGCAGTAGAAACCAGGGCTGAGATAAACTTTAAGACAAACATAGGTATTTGGTGTATATTCATTCTTCTTTCATAGTTGCTTTATATCACTTCAAATCCACTAAAGTAAATTTCTAGCTCTGGAAATCATTAAATGCACTTTAATAAGCAATGGAGAGCTGAAGATGAACTAAAGCATTCTGCATTCATTGTTGAATCTACATTGTTTTCTGTTCATTTGTGGCTACATACTCTTGCAGAATTCTTTAGTTTACAACACTGTTCATTCATAAAGTTTTAGATTAGTTTGTTTAATGGATATCCTGTTTGGTGGTCATTTTTGTAGTATTTGATTTTCACTCTTTTACTTGCCACTCAGAAATTCTTATATGAAATCTTTTTGCATCTTTCTGATTATCTCTAGAGGAGAAAATTCTTAGAAATACAATGACTGGGTCATAGAAGATAATTCCTTGTAAACTTTTGCTATTTATTTATCTACCTGTTTTTTTTTTTGTGTGTGTGTGTGTGTGTGTGTGCATGCTATAGTGCAGTTGTAGAGGTTAGAGGACAACCCAAGGAAGTTGGTTATCTCCTTCTGATGAGTTGTAGGGTTAAACTCAGGTCATTAGCATTGGAGGCAAGTATCTTCACTCACTGAGTCATCTCCAAGTCCAGACTATTAGCACTTTAAAGCTGTTAAAATCTTCAATATGACATTGTTGAAATTCATTTTATCTTCCCAACAAATAGTATTCACTAAGCTTTTGCCTTATATTTTAATCTCATGGACTCTTATTGGTAAGCTTGAATTTAAGACTAAAGGAGATAATTCAGTTCCTTTGTAAATAGATCAGTGGCTTGGGTAATATCGCACTGATGTGTCTAATTCCTGAGAAGTTAGACTTGTTTTTATAAGCTGTGCAATTTGATAAAATTATCTTCTAAGGAGGCAGAGCCATACATTACTCTTTCATAAAGCAAAGGCTGGAAATATTAGTAAGAAGTTGCAGATGCATTTCCAGTAGATAATAGTAATCTCAGTGAGTGGCTATTGGACTTTCTTTTATATGTTATGAAGTAGTTTCATTTTTCTACCACAGCAAGTACTTTAGATCTTTTGTCTTTTACCCTCTAATAGAAATAATGATCACATAGGTTTCTCAAGATGCAATGGCTAATTATAAATATTTAGGAATAGAATAAAAAATATTATCAGGAAATACATTGTAAAACATGGACTTGGACCCTCGGGTGTTAGTGTCTTAAATATGCTGCTGTAAAACACTAAGATGGCAGCATTTAGCTTCAGAAAAAAAATTCTCACCTTCTGATGGGTCTAAGAGCTCGTGTCAGACCCACCGAAGTTCCTACAATAAGCATGCTTCAAACACCTATTAGAAGTGAGGACACAACTGTGAAGATATTTTCAGAAGCACTAACTCCTCTATGATGCTATGTAGTGTGAGGAAAATAGCATTTTCAAGAGTTGGTTTGAATTCTACAGGGCTGTTTGTACACAAAGTCTCAGCCAAGTAGTATGTAGTATGCCATACGGCACAAGTAGTATGCCACAAAACACTGAAATTTTTCCCTGAATTCATACCTGTGCCTTTTGAAAGAATCAGCCTTGGACACTTGATAACAATTGATGGTAGACAGAATAACTACAAATTATTTTATTTTATATCTAATTAAATAATTGTATGTTTATCTTCATTGTCACACATTGTGCATGTCCCCTCTTGCTCCTGGGAAATCTAGAACAGATGAAGGAGAAAAAGATGAAATAGAGAACAGGCTACAGCGTTCTTTATTTTGGTGGCTGGAGCCACAAATGGAAATCGAGGCAAAAGAAGATAAGATCAAAGTTTCTAACTGAGTTACTCTACTTTTGTAACAGTAACCTGTGAGATCAATGTTAGGTATCATTTTTAGCAATGAGACAGATGTTTCAACAAACTATTGTTATAGGTAGTATAGTTTATTCATACTTCTGTATATATTCAATAAGCTATCTATAACTAGAAAAACAACTAGGAATCCAAGAGTATTTTGTAACTCAAAAAGAACAGATGAGTCATTTCTGCCTTACTCCTTATTGATGAGGAAGTGCTGTTTAACATGGTATGTGACTGTTCTATGTGACATTCATATTAAGATACACAAGTGGTAGAGCTATAACATTTGTTCTTTGACTTCAAATATCAGTTGGTTAGATATTATGGATAAAAGTCTTTCTTGTTTTTCAAAAATATTAATATTTATTGAAGTAGTCTTTACATTATTTTATGGCTATATAATGACAAATAACCAACTTCTACTCTGTCTTATAAAGAAAGCACATACCAAGTTTTATTATGTTAAAGATAAATGTGGAATATTACTGTATTAAAGATTAATCATATGGAATCCACAATTATTCCTATATAATTCACATAACATAAAGTTGACTAATTTTAAAAATACACATATACTTATCTATTGTTAGTATGTACATAGGCTTGAGCAAACATTACCAAAATCACCTTTGGAATATTTTCATCACTCTATAAAGGAGTCCTATATTTATTAGTAGTTACTGTTTATTTTCTCTACACACCTAACTTCTAAACAACCATTAATCAGCTTTAGGTAAAATAGAATTGCTTAATTGGGAAAATTAATGTAAATGAAATAAAAAAATTATATTCTCTTTCTTTTAATGGCTTCATTAAAATTTAGTGTTTACTTTTAATTAATTTAGCATTTTGAGGCTCACCTATGATCAAACACCTACTAAAACTTTATTCTGTTGTTGCTAAGTAACACTGTTGCCTTCTAACATTTCATTGTATATTATTTATTACTTTTATTTCTTGTGTAAGAATTTTATACATATATACAATGATCATATTCGCCCTCACTTCGCCTTCATCTCTCCTTGTATCCTCCCAACACATATCCCTGTGTGTGTGTGTGTGTGTGTGTGTGTGTGTGTGTGTGTGTGTGTGTACTACTATTAGTTCCTCATATAAGGTTGAGGCCTCATAAGTCACTTTTTTCACCTATGCTAAAATCTTGACTGGATGATCAGTTATAGGACTTCACAATAGCTAGGAAATCGAATCAACCTAGAAGTCCATAAACTGAAAAAAAAAATGTTAAGAAAATGCTATGTGATGAGAAACTATTTAGCTCTAAAGAAAAATAAAATTAAAAAAATTTCAGAAAAGTAGAAGACTTAGGACATAAAATATTGAACAAGATTACACATTCTCAGAAAGAGACAAATGCATGTTCTCCCTCATATGCAGATCTAGCCAATAATATATGTAAACACGTGTATATGTTGGTTTAGTACATGTAGAAAGGAGAATAATGAAGCTTGAATATTAGGGGTTAAGAAAGAGCTGAATGTAGGAAGGGAGTATTCATTATGAAAGAAGATTCAGAGCTAATTGATTCTTTAGTTTTAATGCTGTCATGGATTTTTCATTTCTTGTGGTGGTTAAGTATATTTAAATATATATTTGGTAGTGAAAATATAAAATCCAAGGTGATACTCCACTACTTCTGTCCTAAGTAGTCAATTTAATTTAATAGCAGTTCATTGAGCTGTACAGACTTTGGGCCTGATTAATTTTGGCATGTAATACTTTTTGCAGCTTCTTTTATAATAAATTTGAAAATAAAAATTATTTAAAAGCAAAATGAAAGATGTATGAAAAAGCCACCTAGAAATCCACTATCTTACAATCCAGTTAAAAATAATTAGCTTCTAAATATTATGTTTATATTTATATGCATATTCCCAATCTTGGTAAGGGAAGCTTTCTTCTGCAGTGGGCAGTAGTTAATGCAGAGACTTATAACTACTCAAGGGGCTGAGAATAAGTGACTGAGTTCTCAGCCCTATGTGTACTTCTTCATGACCTCTCTATCCAAGGCTCAGGCAACATTGCAGAAGAGGGTGTGAAAAGAATGTAAGAGCTGGAGGGTGGAGAGTACTCTGAAATGCTGTTTAGGGAAACCTGATGTAGTTGCTGTGCTTATTTATTTCCATTTTGAATTGTATTGATTCATTCATCAGCTGATAGATATTTGGGTTGTGTTTATTTGGTGTTATTATGGAAAATTTCTTGGAACATTCATAAGGGTTTGGGGGGGAGTATTTGCTTTTATATCACCTGAGTATGAGAATAAATGGGTTAACTCTTTAGCCTTTTTCATAACATCTTCATCAATTTCTAATTTCATCATCAATGTGTGAAGCTTAAGATTTGTATGGTGTCTTTTAATAAATGAACAAAATTGAGCTTGTGAGAGTGTGTTTATTAGGTCTTGTAAATGAGGGGAATGTCTTCAACTTGTAATAAAAAAAAAGATATTGGAATTCTCTTAGTTCATCAAGAAAAAGGTGCACTGTCCCCAAATTCCTAAATTGCTCTCAAGCATCAGTTTAGATGCCCAGCCAATTCAGCTTAGATAGAAGAGAATCGTGAAAACTTACACCTGTTTCCATTTACAATGCCTTTTTGGAAGCTTTGCTTAAATGAGAATATAAAAACTATGTTTGTTGATAACGATTATCATGTGGGTTTAGCCCATGGTGGTGATAACAAATTATTCATGAAAAGATGTGCGTTTTCTTTGAAGTTCAAAACCAAAATAGAAATCAAGCCCAGTACGGACAGTATTCCTATTCATAGACCCCAATCTGCAAACAGATCCGTGTGGCACTCTGTAAAAGGACTTAATCAAGTGTCATTATGACTTTACATCCTTTAAAGAGGGAAATCAAGAAGACCATCCTATGGGCTAAGACATTAGAAACCAATCTAAAAGGAGGTATCTATGTGTATTATAGATGGATATGAAAATTATAAGTTCATTTATCTAAAGAGATTACCTGTTCATGAGTCCTAATGAGGGATCCCATTTGGTGAGCATTTGGCTAATAACTCAGCAGCTGTGGAACATTATTGCTTGTCCTAATTATTTCCAAGGAGATGTGATCTATATTCCACTAATATAAATGCAGGCAAAGAAACATATCTTGACATTTCTAACTATTCAAAATTAACCACAGAATGTAGAACGACAGTGTTTACCTGTGGGCCACCTGCATTCCCAACATAACACTATGTCTATGTCATCAGTGGCAAAAGACTAAAGAATAAAAACAATAAGATGGATAATTAAAGGAAAAACAATCATCGCTCCCACTCCCTTTATCGTATTTATCTCTTCAATTATCATAAAATTAACATGGAATGTATTTTCTTTTAAAAATGAACTGTATGAGTAATTGCTTTAATTTCCTGCTTGCATTTTCTGGTAATCCTATCACATGAGAGTTCAGTGAGGAAGACTACTTTTTAACTATTCAGAAAAGTTAATTTAAAATTTGATAAAGTATCCATCTTCTCATGTATATGGAAATCTCTTCCCACTTGTATAGCATTATTTGAGACTAGAAGCATCACCCTCTTAAGATGCAAATACTTGTTTATGCTTTTTGGCAAAAAGAAGTGAATATTATGATAATTTTGGGATAGTTACACACTCTTGAAAATCGATTTATATGTTATGATTTTATGGTGGTTTTAACATGATCTTGAGTGACCTAAAAGATGTCATGGTTATCTTCTGGGAGATTCATGCTAAAATATTAAGAGGTGAAGTGTGACGATATCTATAGATTACTTTAAAAATATTACTTTCCCTCAACCCTCAAAATAACTGAACATGAAGTAAATACAGTAAGTTAATGGCAATGGAGAATTTGTGTCAAGAGAAAAACTGTTCCTTTTTTCCATTTTCTACTTTTGGTTTAAGTTTACAATTTTTGAAATAAAATGTAATTTGTAAAATGGATGGGGAAACACACTCCTGTGACTTAAAAAAGTATATCATTTAAATTCTGCTTTAAATGCTACTGTGTGTGAATGCACACATGTGTATGAAATAATATCCACTCCACTGTGAATTTTACCTCTTTAAACAACTATAATATTTTGTCATTATCCACTGAATGAGCAATTAGTCATTTCTACTTCTTAATAAACGTCTTTAATTGACTGGCTGACTGGTTGATTGATTTAGATTTGATGTTCAAGCAATCAGTGTCCAAACATAGGATTTTAAGGACTTGATAAGACCAGCTGCAGTTATCAGATGTTTATTTTAGAGCATTTTTTACAAATAGTGCATCATTTTTCTCTCAGTTTTTCAGTTTTTATGTGGAATGTTGTATTTTCTGACTTTCTTTTTAGTTTTTTTGATGCGAATTTAATTTTTAATTTTTAATTTTTTGTGATACAGTCTTATGTAGTCCAGAATGACCTCCAAACTCATTAATGTTGCTAAAGATGGTTTTAAACTCCTGACCCTTCACCTCTCGCTACCCACCAAGTGAGTACTATCATACACAGTAAGAATTTCAATTATTCATGCATTCTCGTGTACCATAGTGGGATAATTTCCAATGTTTCCTGATATTAGAAATGAGTATACACCATTGACCTAGGAAGAAACCGAATACTATAGTTCTTCTAGAGGAATTTAGAAATGAGTGCTAACAACATGCTGCTACAATCATAGATCAGCATCTTGCTCAGGCATCATCAAAGGAGTTACATACTTCTGTAGTTGGGATGTAATCTACACATATGGACAATGTGCAGAGAGTTCTGAATGGGATATGTACGTCAAATCTCTCCCATCAGGGATCAGAAAACTCTGCATAAAAGAGGGTAAAAAGATCGTAAAAGCCAGTGGGGATGGGGGATACCAAAGAAAAAACTCCATCTATATAAAATGGAGTAAATGCACATATGAACATACAGATGTGTTCTATAAAATGGAACTAATGCACTTATGAACATAATGTGGCAGCATCCTTATGCTTAGTGCTTGCATAGGGGTTTCAGTTCTGAGGAGGAAGTAGACACAAGCAAGTCCCTATACATGTCCCAGATGCTATTTGTAATTGATAACTGTTTGCAAAGGAAAAGCCCATTTTCTTCTATGGAATCTCACTGAGTACACAAACCATTTGCAGAGGAATCAGCCTTCTTCAGGCCAGAGAGACTGGAAACAAGATGCAGAGTTGGCATCAAAATCATATAGACTTCTTTTCTGAGAAAGAATTTATCCTTTTTCTTGTTGCTTCTTCTAATCTTTTCCTTTCGTTCTGTTTCAACTACCCTGATGTTTCTAACAGATCTTTTGCTTCCTTAGTGACTCCCTTCCACACTACTTCTTGATGTCTTTCTACATCTTTCCTGGTGTTTTCCCTTCTGCCATGTTTCCTGAAGTTTCCCTTTCCTTGTGTCTTCATTTTTCCCCTTACAGTTTAGATACCTCAGCAAAACTCAGAAGCAGTAAAAAAATTACAATGTGGTTACATTCTATTTTTAAGAGAATGATTGCAATGACTACAAGCAAAAAAACATCATGTCTTACATATCCGGACCTGATGACACATTTTTATGCATTACAGGTAAATAACAAGATATCCCAAGAACTCACACACATTCATGTCCTAGCAACTCGTTACAGATTAACAGATTGTATGCAAACAAAGTATTTTTCTCAGCCAGTTTTGTTACTGGCTGGCTACATTTTGCAGTTACAAAGAAAGGACAAATCATTGTGGTGATATATTGTATATCAAACAAAGATAGACTGAAGATCAGAGGACAGAGTTAGCCATAGAGGTCAGGCAATAATGACACACACACACATTAGCACTCAAGAGGCAGAGGCAGACAGATCTGTGTTCAAGAGCACACTGGGCTACAAGAGATTAATCCATTCTAAAAAAGAAACAGCCAGACAGTGGTGACACATATACTTCTAAAACTCAGCATTAGGATGATTGAGACAGAAAGTGATATGGCTGGGCAGAGAAAGAAATATAAGACAGGAAGAGACAGGAGTTCAGCCCCTTCCACTTTGTTCTTCCCTGTGCTCTGCTGATTCACCTTTCCTTTGGGCTGAGGATTTGTAGGTATTCAGTCTGAGGATTCCCGGAGATAGAATCTACCCCTTTTAGCCTGAGGATTCAGCAATGGCAAGAAGTTTCTCTAGTGGCTTGTCACTCTCTTCTCTGATCTTTAAGCATTTACCTCAATATATGGCTCCAGGCTTTTATTATAAGATCAATTAGAATTCATGCAACAAATCATTTATTATTTGTCTCAAAAGGTAATCATAGAAAAATTCTTTTTTTGGTATCATTAAACAAATGTAATTGTAACACATCTTAGACTAATATTTCACAAAAGATCTCGATAGATAACTGGTGATTTGAACCATCAGTGGCAGTAAGGTAACAGCATACCCTACAGTAGACAAAAAAAAGAATAAAAGTTCAAAGCTCCCTTTAGAAAAATTCTTAAAAGAATCACAAATGTAAACCTTATATATGAAAGACATCAATCATCTCTACTTTAAATCCTCAGGGTGCATACCTACTCATCAACAGTTTTTTATATTAGGAAGCTGGGGGCAGTAATGGAGACAAGGAATTAATCATTATGTTTTATCACCAGGCTACCCTAAAAGGAAGGCAATAATAACCAGGCTGCTCATGAAGGTTCTTACTTTTTGACCTTAATGAGTCCCTCACTCAATTATTACCTTTCTGGACTTCAGATTGTTTGCCCAGGTTTTATAGTTCATATTCAAAGCTATTAACAAAAACACCTTAACCTAATTTTATTAATAATTCTACATGTCCAAATTCTTCCTAAGGGCAATGGTTGAATCATTAATCTGCTTAAGCAGCAATGCTTAGAAAAAGTCAATCACTATTATTGTAAGTACCAGTAACACTGCCCAGTGAGTGGCTAGAGCCCTCTGTGAGTTTTCATATAGCCCATAGATTATGAGGGATGTAGTTACCATGAAGGCAATAGTCAGAGCTATGCTCCATAACAGTATGAGGTCCTCAGAACACATACTCACCAAGGCTTTGCCTCTCCAAGACCAACTCAGGCATGGCTTTGCCAACCACCCAGTTGTGTCCTATGAGTTCCACAGGTGCCTGTTGGTCCCCTGCGTGGCCCTAGACACACACTGGAAGGCAGGCAATAGATGGTCAACAATGAACTCAATGGTATTTTTGTAGGGTTAACTTGGCCTCACAATACTTTGTCATCTGAAAATTTTACTCGTCTTTTTTCTTTTGTTTCAACCTTACAAATCTTTTGCTTATATTTTTATCACTTATGATTTTGTTTTTATGGATTCTCTCTGCGTATGTATGTGTCTAAATCTAGATGTGTTTCTTGTGCTTTTTTTGCTAGCTCTATTTTCCTGTTTGTTTGCTTTATCTTATTCTTGCTTATTTGCTTTTATATTATTATTTTATTTTTCATTTTTTTATTTATTTAAAAAGGTTTTGTCCATATATACCACTGCTCACCCTCTCTTCCCTCCTTCCAGTTCCTCCAAGTCCTCCCTCAGCCTCACTCCCACCACATCTGCCCATCAAGGAGCCCAAGATGGCTCAGTTTAGTCTGGCATATCCAGGTGAGGCAGGTTCCAGTCCCTCATCCCAATATTAGTACTGGCTTATGTTCCTCGGTAGGGAATGGGCTCCAACATGCCAGTTCATGCACAGGAACATAGTCTGATCTTACTATAAGAGGCTCTACAAACTGCCCATTCTATTTGACAACTGTCTACCTTTGGAGGGATTAGTTCCTTTTCCTGATGGTTTCCCAGGCTGTTCTTGATTTAGTGGGCTCCCAAAAGCTCCAGTCAGCAATCTCTATTGGACTCTTCCTCATAATCCCTTCATATAGACTCTCCACTCTCTCTTTCTTTAGCTAGACTGGAAGCTCCATCCGGTGCTTAGCTGTGGATCTCTGCTTCTGTCTTATCAGTTGCTGGACCAGGGTTCTATAATGACACTTAGGGTAGTCATTCATTTGATTAGAGGAAGTCCTGTTTAAGCATCCTCTCTACATTGCTTGGAGTACTAGCCAAGGACATCTTGTGAGTTCTTGAGGCTTTCCTTAATACTGTTTTTTCCCAACACTACAGTGGTTCCCTCTATCAAGATATCCATTTCTTTTTTCTCCTTTTTGTTTCTCCTCTCACTCAACCATCTACTTTTCTTATGATTGGTTCCCACTTCTCCTTGGTCAATACTCATTATGATCCCAATTTACTGAGATCTTCTCTACTTCCTCTTTCCAAGGGGATCCCTGAATGTCTCTCTTAAGTTTCTTCTGTTCCCAAGTGATTGTGGTTTGCAACCTGGATATTTTTGGCTTTTTGTCTAAAATCTGCTTATGAGTGACTACATACAATGTCTATCTTTCTGGGTCTGTGTTATAGTCTCCAAATCTATCCACTTGCCTGAAAATTTTAGGATGTTATTTTGTTGTTGTTGTTGCTGAGTTGTACTCCATTGTGTAGCTGTACCCCAATTTGTTAACCTATTCTTCAGTTGAGGGGCATCTAAGTTGTTTCCAGGTTCTGGCTATTATAAATAATGCTGCTATGAACATAGTTGAGCTAATGCCATTAGGGTAAGAATGTACATCTTTTGGGTATATGTCCAATAGTGGTATTGCTGGATCATTATTTCAAAGTCTGTCTTTATTTGATATATATATATGTATATGTGTATATATATATATATATATATATATATATAGAGAGAGAGAGAGAGAGAGAGAGAGAGGGAGGGAGAGAGAGAAGGGCACTTTATTGGGTTGGTAGGAAAGTGGGGAGAATCAGAAGGAGTTGAGGGAATAAAATTAGGAAACTCTAATCAGAATATATCATATGAAAAAGATCCATTTTCAATTAAAAACATCAGTATAACTCAGAATGCTGCTTTCCTGTGGTGTCACAAAACATGAAGATCTTTAATGGATTTTGTAAGGCTTTAAACCTAGAAGAGTAAGCCATCTGAAGAGTAAAATAATGGAGAAATAATTTGTGAAGGATATATAGCAGGTTTATTCATGTCTAGTGATTTCATATCCAAGGTAAGCTCTAGTTAAATAACAATGGGGTTTCCACACACCAATCCATCAAGATGCTCAGCCAGGATCACTAGAGATTTCAGATTTGTCCAGAAACATTTGAATGCTTTTATGAACCATCATCAACTATAAATGAGTAAAGTTAATTAACAGAATCTCAGGGTTCATATCCAAGATGGAAGTTTGTCTTTTTTACCTACACAAAGCTGTATAATTGATTCCCCATAACTTTCATGTTAAGCATCATTAACTTATGACATTCAAGGGCAAATTCTTAGACAAAATATTACATACAACTGTGAGCATTCTATGGAGATAATTACACAGGTAGCTATTGGCAAGACAATTTGTCATGACAACACTGAGGCCGACCTAAGATTGGACCTGGTTGTTAAGGAAATTATTAAAATGGGAGGATAGTTATAGAAGATAATAAAGAACATAATAGTTCTATGAAAACCAAAGGTCTATACTTATGATATTTTCATTGAGTAATCAAATCAGAGTAACTATTAAGTAATTATGAATGATAATCTTCAGTCAACAAATTATAACGATGTATTGTTGAATGATCTAATTTATGGGAGCGAAAAATAGATATACTTGTAGTTTCAAATGATAAAATTTAATTATTACATTGGGAACCAGAATGTTAGCTTTTTTTCTGAACTGAAAACTGGAGTTTAGCTTTGCAAATGCACTGCATTGTTTGAATATTTCAAATATGCTAAGTCATATCCCATGTTACAACTTCAGCCTAAAGATGTATCTGCCTGAAATGGTCATAACTCGGCTCTCCACATGGCTTGGCCTTTTTGTCTTGTGGGAATTAGCTTCAATGTCATCATCTCAGGGAAGTGCTTTCTGACTCCCACAACTCATTCCGAAAGTTTCCACATGAGTGACTTTCATTTTCTATGTCACATATTCTTTATTTCCTTCCCAGAACATGTCACAACCCAATACATGTTATTTTGTTTCATTATTTTTATTGCTTGTTTATATTTTCATCATTTCTTCATTGTCTGTATTTCCAGCATTCTCAGTCTCTATGTTTCCTTGGTGCTCTGTTAAAGCTTCAATATTCTGAGTGCATTGCAAGAATATTGCAATCTCCAAGATATTTACCATCTCCAAGATATTGACCACATAAAAGTATGTATGCCAGTCTGGCTTTTTATTTCATATCTGATCTGATCTGAAAGAAGTCCAGTGATGTTAAGGAAGACTAGTTAGGCCTATGACTTCAAGTAAAACAAGGTTCTGTCTCAGAAAGCAGCAGGGGCACCAGTGCTATTTTAAGTTAACAGAGTGAAAACATAACTATAGCAACTGTGACATTGCAACGTCCCATAATCAGGGACCCAGCAGTCATCTAGATAGTTTGGCAGCACCAAGACCTGCCACCACAGATGTTCAGGGTCCTGATTTTCAAATGCTGAATATCATCTCTGCCGTAAGAGTAGGGAAGAAAGATCTTGAATCTTTTTGAAGTTCTTCACTCAGCATGATACAGGATGTTTATGCTTTTAATCCTAGAAGTGTCTATTACAAATCAGTAGTCATAAACATGAATATATCACTTTCCAGAGAACTTGTGAACCAGCAGCACAATGTGCTTATAAATAATTAGTAGTCATAAGCCATACATACATGCCATGATAGAGTTATTTCTGCATACTATGTGAGTGGATTGAAACAAAGGAAAGACTAAAGATAATTGACTTTAGTGTCAGGCCATGAAACACGAAGAATTTAACAGGTAGATTTGAAACTGGTGGTGAGAAAAATGTTAACTGTAGAATTATAGAATTGCAAAGTACAATATTTCCAGACTAAATAATACTGTCTTTACATTTCTAGATAATGTAATCAATGTATGTTAAAACTCTTACTGTTTATCACTGTAAAGCTGATTCTCTTTGAAACTCTGTAAAGAGGCTATGTTATTAATTATAGAATGTGAAAAGCACAAAGTAGATTCAGGATTTTTAAATAGAACTCATTGCACAAGGCCAAAGCCTATATTTAGGATTGTAAAAAATTATCTGAATAATGCTTATTCTTCATGCTGCATAGACATCTCTGACATATATAGCAGTGTAAGAAAATACAATAATTTCATTATCAAATGTTGATGACATTGAGATATTTTTAAAGTACTAGTAAAAAAAGGAAGTATTAAGACCCACGTAGGCTTGGCACCAGATATTGCAGAATTATTTATTTGTGCAATGAGTTCGATTTAAAAATCCTGAATCTACTTTGTGCTTTTCACATTCTATAATTAATAACATAGCCTCTTTACACAAACAAACAAACAAGAAAAAAACAAAGCATGCCCAAGCTGCAAACCACAACCACTGAACAGCTTGGGATCAGAAATACCCTGGACTGACACCTTGGATCCCACTCCCCCTAGGGGAACACCTGACTCACTCTTGAGGGAGCGGGGAGAAAACTGCATCTGCCAGGAGTGAGACTGAACTAAGCAATATTGGGGCAGTGGGACCATGGAACTGCCTGCAGCCTGCCCAGGGATAGGATGGGGATTTGTGGAGAAGAAAGAATGACCTGATATGGTGGGAGGGGTAGGGACCTTGAATAAGGATATAAAGTGTGACTTCTTTGTTCATATTAATAATAATAATAATAATAATAAAAGGAAAAAAAGAATTAATATTTTTAAGGGGTTACAAAAACACTCACTGATATAAATAGAATCTTTTTTTCCTTCTTTATTTATTTTGTATATATCAAGAAAAACAGTAAAATGAATTTAAAATGCTGATAAGTCAACAATAACTATGAAGAAGATAAAAATCATAAGTATGACTTATCAAGGGTCATAAAGCAAATAAGATTACTACACATATATTTACTTTGTTTTCAGCTTTCCCTCTGAATTTTCTTTTTTTCCATCCCTGTATATCCTTATTCAAGGTCTCTTCCCCCTCTCACCACATCTGATCATTTTTCTTCTCTGCAACTCCCCATCCCCTCCCTTGGCAGGGAGCAGACAGTCCTATGGTCCCACTGACCCAATAATGCTTGGATCAGCCTTCACTCCTGGCCAAATCCAGTTTTGTCCCCTCTCCCTCAAGAGTGAGTCAGGTGTTCCTATAGTTGGACTGGGGTTTGAAGGGTCAGTCCAGGGTGTTTCTGATCCCAAGCTGTTCAGTGGTTGTGGTTTGCCGCTTGGGCATGTTTGGCTTTTTTTCTTGTTTGTTTGTTTAGAGACCACTAGTGAGTGAGTACATCCC
>PVIH01025164.1:0-21227 GCA_004025045.1 Sigmodon hispidus | reverse complement strand
GCAGGCACACTGTACAGCACTGTACACCATCACCGCTGGGACAGTGCAGGCACACTGTACAGCACTGTACACCATCACCGCTGGGACAGTGCAGGCACACTGTACAGCACTGTACACCATCACCGCTGGGACAGTGCAGGCACACTGTACAGCACTGTACACCATCACCGCTGGGACAGTGCAGGCACACTGTACAGCATCCAGGCACCTTACCTTTCTTTGCTGTCTCCATCTCTTCCTCAGTCCAGCGAGAACTCTCATTCATCTCCATGGAAGCTAAAAGGGAGACGAAGCAATTGGTAGGAGCCCCACAGAATGCTTCTCTAGCAGCCCGCTCTGAACCAGCTGAGGCCTAATTCCAGCTATCCCTTACCACAGTGCTTCAGGCTTATGCCCGGGGGTCGGGTGCTATGCAAGTGTAACCCCACAGCTCACTATGCAGGGATGATCTGCTACCCAAATAGGAAAACAGCGGCTGCTAGACTGGGCCACTGTTTCTGTCTGCACATGCATTCTGCTAGGAAGGGGATGGCCCCAGCTGGGGACATAATTGGGCAGGGACTGCAAGTAGCCAGGCCCCACTGTGCACACCTCCTTGGGTGCTATCCTCTAGCATCTAGAGTCTAGGTGCTCACAGTCCTACTCTAACCATGACCATCAAGATGGCGCCTGAGCATCTGCTCAAGTCCCATGAGTGACATCACTGTGCTTGGGGACTCTGGTTGTGTAGTCTCTCCAGCTTCTCAAAGGACAGTGAGGCCCCTCGGAAGAGACATAGCCAGGCGCACGTGGGGCAGAGGCAGCCTTGTTTGGACTAGATACTACTCTCCAACTGCTCCCCAGGTGGCCTGCCCAGAGCCCAGCTACAAGCCCCTCTGACAGAGGGTTGCTGGGAACTGTGCCAGGCTACGTGCTCTATACAGACCAAGGGACAGAGGGGGCAGAAAAGTGGCTCAAGGCAGCAAGGGAACAGAGTTGCCTCATGACAATCTCTCCATTGCGGCTGGAGCACTGGCTGCTCTTTCAGAGGACCTGAGTTCGATTCCCAGCACCCAGCACAACTGTCTGCAACTCCATTCCTGTTATCTCTCTGGCTATCTGTCTCTCAGACCTCACAGAATGCCCTGTCCTTCTAAGGGTACCTTCAAGGAAGGCTTCACAAGCCAAGGGTAGAAGATTTAGGAGGACTGACTGAGGAATGCTATGGGTGTGTTTTCTACCTTTCAGCATCATCCTGGCATAGGCCAGGCCCTACAGGACTCTCCTACACATGAGGTATGTCTCTGGAATACTGCTACATACCCACAAGAGCCACACAGGATCTGTGGTCAGTGAGGCTGAGTTGAATCTCAATTATATCAGTGACTTGAGGTAAGGAATGCAGCCTCAGCAGCCCAAAGAATATATAAAGTAAAGGCTCAAACCACCTCTCTTGGTCTGTGGTGTGAGGACCTAGTGCAGATCCAGGGAGCCCCTAGTAAGGACTGTGAAAAATAAAACAGGTCTACCATCATTTTATCTGAAAAGAGACCCAGGCAGCCAAGATGGCCTGCAGCAGAGAATATGCACGCACTGCTGCCCCTGGTGGCTGCCCCTGGAACTGCAGCTCAGCTATCTATTAGCCCTCTTTTTATTAAGGATGAAATCCCTCCAGGACAGACCCAAGACCTACAAAGGTCTCACGGGGAAACTCTAAGTTCCCTCAGCTCATCACCACCTCAAGGAAGGGCCACATGGCTCAATATTCTGATGTAAGACCACACACAGGGCTTGGGCTGGGGAGGGGTGAATGTTACAGCCTCTTCCGAACCCCAAGCTCCGCCAGTGTCCAGGTTCTAGGCTAGTGAAATCTCTAACATTCTTTTGGGGTGCAGCTTCTCTCTGCACATGTGCATATGCTGAGGCAGAGGAAGAATGCTCCAGTTCACAGCGAGCTCAGTAACTTGGACTGAAGCTCCAACCACAGTGACCCAGCCCTCAGCTACGGGCAGTTCAGTCCAGCTTCAAGGAACCCTGGCAGGAGCCAATCTCCTTGTGTCCCAGCCCCTGCTCACCTAGCTCGGAATTCTGCTGCGGGGTGGCAGCCTCCTCATGGTTGGCCTCATTGGCCATGGAGCGGGTGATACGGCCTTTGCGGCGGCCTTGGCTGTTGGCAGTTTTGCGGCCTTTAGAGGTCACGGCCTCTTTCTCATCGTTGTCCTCCCCAGAAGTATCATCCGTCTTCTCCCTACAGTCACGGAAGGGAGACCACGATGGATCAGCCCAGACATCTGGAAGAGACCTCTGGCTTTCTCCATCCCAGCTGGAGAAAGGGAAGAGGTGGTGCTGGCCAGAGGAGGGCGCTGTGGGCAGGCAGCCCTCTGCAGCACCACCTTACTAAGGGCAGGGCAGAGGGAGGCCCTCCAGGTCCGGGAGGAAAGAGCAGTTGTTGGGTACTCATTTACTTCTACATGTCACCAGCGGGGGCCTCAAGTGATCGGAGTCCTGCTAGAGGTCTTCAAGACTCTCTACGGCCCCCTGTATAGCCACGGAGGACCTAAGGACCTAATTCTAATACACTGTCTGGCTATCCAGGACTGCATGCTTGGAGAACGGCAGAGCGGCCCACTGTGGGGGGCACATGACCTGGGGACCCAGCTTCTCAGAAGCAACTGGGACAGATCTATCACCTCTGTCGCCTATTCGTCTTCCTGAAAGATGCTGGCTGGAGCCGTGGAGACAGGGAAGGGGGGGCGCTGATGTGCAGCGGGGCCATCACAGACACCTGCAGCCCCCTCCGCCACCGCCCACCAGCTCAGAGCTGTCAGGTGCTGTTGGGGGTGACTATGATGGTGGGGGCTGCCAGATGCTTTCATCCATGTCGTCCTGAGGCTCTTCAGCCCACTCTCCCTCCTGGACCTCAGGGGGCCTTGGGGGAGAGGCAAGGCTGAGCGCCAAAGTGCCTGTCTGGATTTATGAGTCCGGGAGCAGGGCTCAAATGAGCAATCACTCTCCTGGGTCTCTGGGGGGCTGCAGAGAGGGCGGGGGATGGAGGGGGCGGGGGCCAAGGCTTCCGGGAGGAAAAGCCTGGGAGAAGGAGCTGGGGCTCCAGACTGGCGCCGGCTCTGCTCCCCAGGGCCCAGGTGCGAGCGGAGGGAGCGAGCGGGGGAGCGGGGAGCCAGCCGAGCAGCTGCAGGGCCTTACTTGCTCAGCTCCTCCTTCTCGGGCTCCACATCCTGCTTCTCCTCCTCCTTGTCTGCCTCCTTTTCCTTCTCCTCCTCCTGGCCGCTCCGAGCCATCTGCTGCTGCTGCTGTTGCTGCTGCTGCTGCTGTTGCTGCTGCTGCTGCTGCTGTTGCTACAGGCCCAGGGAGCAGAGGCAGGAAGGAGGGAAAACGGGAGACAGGTGAAGCTGGGGGAGGGAGGGATGGGGAACTGGGCAGCTGGGAAGCCAGCCAGGAGGGAGAGGCAGGAACCAGAGTGACCAGACAGGGGTTCAATTCCTGCCCCCTACGCTAAGCCCAGTGGAGGGCTACCTGCAGAGAGCCCTGGGGGGACAGGAGGCGGGGTGCACACAGGCACACCCACACAAGACATGGAGGGAGAAGGCAGGAGGGTGACCCTCTTCCCTCCCTTCCTGACAGGAAGCCACAGCGGTACACCTAGGGCCCTGTCTTTTACAGGACACAGGGGACAGATAGGGACATCATGGCATACTGGTGCAGCCAGCATGAGCTCTTAAGGAACACTCTGTCTACCCCGGATCCCCAGAGTCATCCTCCCCACCACCAAGAACCCCGTGTTCTCCAAGAGGAGGAGCAGGGCAGCCAGTGTGCCCACAAGCAGCCATGCGTGACTGCTGGCTTCTCAGCTGCGTACCAGATGTCTGTCAGCCAGTCTGGGTCCTACGTTCAGATCCTACAGCCCAGGGGGGAAGCCTCATTCTGGCAGACAGAGCCCCCTGAAGCTGGCACTGAATGGGTTTCTGTCATTTCTTGTCATGTGCTCAAGGTGAGCCATGGTTACTGGAGGTCTGATCGCAAGGCTATGGAAGGCGGTACAGGAGAAATTCCTGCTGTCTAGCCTGCACTTCACAGGGATCAGCACATCTGGTCTGAGCTGCTTCATGCAGGGGCATGGTACCCAAGCCACGTGGGGCTGTCTTCCACCTGCACACGGAGGGGCTGCAGCCCAATGTCTTTGAGGGTTGGAACCAAGCCTAGAACCCAGAGGTGTCACTGCAGACCAAGCTAAGCCCCGTGGGCAGCAGTGACATATGAGGTCTGCCCTGGCCAAAGATTCACTTTTCTGCGTAACAGTGCCTTGGACTGAATGAAGCCATGTGCTTGGCCCCCTACTGGCTCTGAAGTGGGTGCTGGGTCCCTATGACCAGCTGCTTGAAGTTGGCAGCACCAGCCAGCTGTGCCTAGGAATCTTGGGCTTGCAGTGGCCATGTGGGCAGCTGTGAGCTGTGATTCCTGATGCCCAAAGGCTACCAGATACTAACCTCACCAAGACCACCATGATCCCTGGCTAGAGGCAGTGTCAATATTTTAAATGACCCAGCTTAGTGAGAAGTAGTGGTATATAGCTGTAACCCAGCACCTGGGAGGAAGAGACGGGAGAATCACAGCATATTAAAAGGGGAAGCGAGGGCCACATAGTGAGATCCTACCTCAAAATAAAACTATCCAAACAAATAAAATAAATTCCCAGGCTGCTCTAGTGCATTCCCAAGTTTGCAGACTGGGACCTCACACTGGCAAGTTCTCTAATGGCTGGTGAAAAGACTCCAGGCTGGACAACCTCTAGGCTCCAAGGCACCTGGGCTTAGCTCTGCCACTGTGTGAGCAAATGGGAATGGCCATCTGCCAATAAAGCTTTATTTAAAAGCAGGGGTGGGGTGAGGGGGTGGCTGACTCTAGACTAACCCTGAGGCTCCCTATGTTCACCTAGCCCCTTGCAAGTCTACTGCTGGGCACCTCAGATCAGAGTGAGGGAGACCCTCTGTATCAAATGACAGAAAGGATGCCCAGGGAGACATCAACCCCAGCCTGGACATCAGATCCAGGAGAAGCAGAATTAGAATGCTACCATCCCCCATGATCTCAAGCTTGCAATAGCAAGTGAGATTTATGAGTTATAGACAAGGTAACCATGTATGTTCTCCACCTCCAGATCACAGCACTGTGGACACTCTGAAGCTCCACAGAGCACTGCAGGTGTATGTTCACACCCACTAGAATTCATTTTTGGGGAAACGACAGCTGTAAGGACAGATGCCAACTGACAGTATGCCTGGGATGACACTGTGACCTCGTGTCACCTTTGAGCTTCTTGTCCTCCCCAACAATCCTGATATTACATCTGTTCCACAGATTGAGAACAGAGAGGGAAAGCAATTCTTCCAAGGTCACACAGCATTTCCTAGCATAGCTTACAGCCAGATGGAACCTCACAGCCTTGGGGTCTCTGGTTTCCTCCAAGTTAGCGGAAGTGCAGCACCCACTTCTTATCTCAAACAAACGCCTGTCTATAATGGGAAACCAAGGCCTCCAAAGTGGGGAGCCTAACCCTACAGAGCATGTTCTGAAGCTCCCAATGCAAAGTGTTCTATGGAGGATCAAAGGCAAGACCTTCAACAAGCACAAACACAGCCCTGCTTGGCATGCGTCCCCGAGACCCTTCTTGCAAGGAAGTGGGCCTGACAGGGCCCAGGCTCTGCACTGGGCCTTCAGAGGTTTGAGGCCCTACCATTAAGTATGGCCACCTTGTCATTAACAGAAACACATGCCTTGTGGTTGGCTTGAGACCAGAGTGGGGCTGCTGTTTTGAAACTATGTAGCCCTGGTTAGCCTGAAACTCGTTTTGTAAACCAGACTGGCCTCGAACTCAGAGATCCACCTGCCTCTCCCTCTTGGGTGCTGGAACTAACACCAGGCCAGAGATCAGCTTTTAAACAGACATGAGGAGCTGCGTCATGTGATGCATCCAGGGTCCAGCTGTGTGGTTAGCTGGCCTAGGGCCATGAGGTCACGCTCACTGCTTGGATAGCGAGGAAGGAGCAGGATGGGGTGTGTGCTCCATCGGCCCTGAGGCCTGGCAGGAATAGGGATTTACATGGTGGCAAATGGTGCTTTGTACATCCCACGGGATCCCCAGCACCAGCTGCTCCTGAGGTGTCTGCTGTGGAGACACTCCCACAGAGCAGGTGGAACACGTGCCCAGGTGCCCAGGCTCCCTCACCCCAACTTGGGATGGAGCCTTGGTCCTTGGCCCAAGCTAGCCAATGCTGAATACCTGTGCTGCGGGCTGGGAGTGGGACACGGCTGGTGTGCTGGCTGCTTTATGTCAACCTGACACAGCTTGAGTCGTTTAGAAAGAGGGAATCTCAATTGAGAAAACTGAAGAGCCTGAACACACGCCGCCTGTGGTACATTTTCTTGACTGATGATGATATAAAAGGAACCAAGCAGCTGTGGGCGGTACCATGCCTGGACCGGTGGTCCTGGCAGCTATAAGAAAGCAGACTAAAAGAGCCCTGGGGAGCAAGCCAATGAGCAGCACCCTCCACGGTCTCCGAGTCAGTTCCTGTCCTGACTTCCCTCAAAGAAGGACTGTGACGTGAACTGTAAGCTGAGGTAAGCCTGTTCCTCCCCAATACCATACCTGCTTTTGTCGTGGTATTTATCACAGTACCAGAAACCCTGAGACAATGAGCAGAGGAAGACACTGTGTAAGCAAAGGGACCTGAGCTTGGATCCCAGAATCAACATCAGAAGCTACATAGAACTGTGTGTGCCTGTAACCCCAGTGCTAGGGGGTGATGGGAGGTGGGGAACCCACACAAGAGTGCTAGGATTTGCTGACCACCAGTCCAGCCCCAGGTTAAATGGGAGACCCTGTCTCAAGGAAATAGAACAGAATGACAGAGAGAAGACCTGACAATTGCAGGTCACACCCACACTACACCACACTCACACACACCCACACACCACACAGACACACACGCATCACTCACACACACACACAGACACACAGACACATACACACACCACACACATCCTCCTAAGCAGGATGGCTCCCCCACTCTCCTCAGGCCCTCTCCCCAGTTCCTTCTTGTAAATCTGGCCTAGTGTACGTTCTGAAGAAGCAGCCCTTGGGGTCAGATCCCTGAAAGGTACTCTTGCTTCTGAGGCCCTCAAGGCTTCAGCAGGCCTCCACACCACCTCAAAGTGGCTGTCTAGAGACTTCCTGTGTCTTGCTTACTGTGAAGTCATCAAAAGAGACCCAAACGTGTGCGGCAGGGTCTTTCCTGATGGACAACGCCTGGTGCTATTGATCTGGAAGGCAGTAATTAGCTCTTAGGACACCAGGGTGATGTCTGTCCCAGAGTGATGGATCGTGTCCAAGTAGCACCCACACTTGCCACCTCCACTGTGGTCAGTCTGGGTAGTGGGAGGAGATGAGCATTCTGTGCTGCGTGTGTCCTGGCCCAGGCAAACATCTTGAACCTTTCTCATTTCCCATAGAAGCAACCCAGATTGCTCTATCCACAGGGTACAGCCTCTCCAGCCTCCTGGGCTCACCAACTGCCAGTCCTAAGCAGATGTCCCCACTCAGCATGAAGCTAAGCATGAAACTCAGGATGCCTGCTCAGCTGGGCCTGAATTGGCATAGGTCTACCTTGCCCACAACACCCTCAATAAAGCAGCTACACAGCCTGCCACAGCCGGGACCCAAGGAGCTTGAGATCTTAGACTAGAGGCTACCTACTAAGGTCTGAGACACAAGCACATTCCCTTACACCAACAATCAAATGGCCTAGCCAGGGCACCGTGGCTTCATCTGACACACAGGCCCTGGTCATCAGCCTTTGGTGAGCTCATGGGCAAGAGGCAGCTAACTGGTCTTCAAGGAAAGGGTGACTGCCCAGCCTATCTGGTGCTGCCCTGGAATAGCCTGCTGGTCATATTGCTCCTGGGCAGGCAACCTAGGCCCTGCTTGGGAACAAGGTCATCTGGCGCGTGGCAAACACACAGAAAAAAGAGGAAGGAAAGGTGGATGAAGAGGTAAGATAAGGACAAAGAAGAGGTGACAACAGAGTCACAGAGACAAGGACAGACAGACAGACAGATGACAGAGACAGAAGACAGGCAGAGAGAGGGCGGGAGCCCAGAGTAGACGCCGCGCATGGCAGGACAGTGAGCGAGCAGCACGTGTGGCCATGGCCGGGAAGAGTTCAGTGTGACAGAGGGTCAGAGGTCAGCTGACAGAACACCATGGGCCAGGATGTGAGGGTGAATGAAGAGCCTCCACCACCAATGCCCCCTCAGCCAAGACGGGCTAGCCTAATAGCGGTCAGGAGCCCAGGATAGACTTTTCCTGTCTCATGCTCTGTCTCTGAAGGAAAATGCTCCAGGAGACCTAGTCTGCCCATGGAGACACATCTGCCCACACACAGGTCTCTCTCTCACCACCACAGGAAGGTCTGTCTTCTGTCACGGCCAGGCACCTGTGGGCTGTGCGTTTAGATGTTGAGATCAGTGTTGTGACATCACAGCCCGATTCTCCTGAGGGCAGATCTGGGCTAGGGACCAAGAATGGCCATCAGGCTGCTGTCCAGCCAATGGGGCAGCCTGGGAAAGGTGCCAGAGAATGGTCATGTTCCCTAGAGTGGGTGAGGAGGTCACTGTCCCCAGCGTCTATGCCTGAGCCTGCCTCTCTAGGTAGAGGCCAGAGAAGTTTCTGGAATGGAAGCCACTCTGTTAGCTGAGCAACAAGATGAGCCTGCCATTCCAGCCAGCTACGCTCCTCACCTGGGGGCAGCTGAGGTCAAGGAAAGCCTTTCTCTCAGCCCAGAATAAAGGCAACCATTGGCCAGGTGAGATGAGAGCTGACAGGTGGCCACCCGATCCCCAGTGACTTTCATGAGGACTTTATAACCTCGATGTTTTTAAAGTGGGACCACTGAACAAGCACTGACACAA
The DNA here is from genome assembly GCA_004025045.1 of Sigmodon hispidus. NCBI lineage: Eukaryota > Metazoa > Chordata > Mammalia > Rodentia > Cricetidae > Sigmodon > Sigmodon hispidus. The sequence goes on along the minus strand of PVIH01025164.1, from coordinate 12,260 downwards.
GGCAGGTAGGTGACAGGCAGAAAAGGACACCATGGATGCCTGAGGGCAGGGGAGGACACTAACACAGAAGACACCTCTAAGAGACCTGGCCAGAGAGCCCTGCAGGGAAGTACTCGCTACCCCGTCCATTGCTATCTTAGCCCGCACGGAAACACTAAAGAAAGGGCCCAAAGCGGGCCTGAGGCTCACCTTAGCTTGCCACCACCTTGTTTCCTGCTTGGGAATTAGTCCCCAGGGCCGAGGTTCTCAGAGTCATTACCAAAGAGACTTGGCCTGAACGTGCTTGTAAACCTGGGACATCCATCCCCAATGTGTTCAGAGGGGCTTGGGTGCTAAACGGCCAGGTGTCCCCAGGGTCACTTGTCTCTGCCTCTGTTCCTCTCTTGGTTTAACCCCACCAAGGCAGAAATGGAAAGGTAGCGGGGCGGGGCAAGGAAGGGAAGGGGTAGGAGGAGATGATATGGATGGACGTGGGACACACTTGTCAATTCAGGAAAAGCAACTTCTTCAAGGTGGCATGCAGGATGTGGAGCTTTGGGAAAGACCACTGGCACTTGAAATACATGGGAAGTCCCACCTGGTGTCTTGTCTACCCTGAAGCTCTTCCCTGGCGAGTCAGACTGGGGGCGGCTTGCTAGAATTCCCAGTGTATTCTAGAACACACAACTCCCCTATAAAAGTAGTTCTCCAATCCTAGCAGGCAGTAAGCACTCAATACATGCCCTGATGAGCACACACACCCTATCCACCAAAGAGTCACCTCTTGGGGAGCCCCCTGAGTGGCACCTGAGAGGCAGAATGGTCACGTGTGGCGTTCGTAAGCAATAGGGTGGCTTTGGAGCCACAGGAACTACACCAGGACACAGGCACCACAGCATCTACACACAGGGACCACCCTGGCCGGGGGACGCACAGAAGATAAAGAACTGGGGTCGGGGGAGAACCAAGATAGCGAGGTGGGCAGAGAGGGGGTGGCAGCCCCTGGAGACACGAGCAGAAACAGAGCCAAAGAGCAGATGGAGACAGAACAAGCCCACAGGACACAGACACAGTGAATGGGCCGCCCTCCTGTTTCAGGGCATGTCACCACAGCACAGAGCCCAGCAAGCACAGTCCCTGGAGTCCACAGTCCAGCGTACAGCCTCACATGAAACATCACTAACACATGATCCCAGCAGAACAACCATCTTCTCTCAGCTCCCACAGCCAAGGAATGTGCCCTGGTCTGTTCCTATGGATGCCCTGTTAGCCACGTTTGCAGCTCTCTAAGTAGAAAGGGAGTCACCAAAGACCTCTCTCGGTAGCTGCTGAACCACTGTTACTATGGCAACTACAAGCCTCACCACCATCATCACCACCATCACTGTGATGGCATAAATGAGATGTTCCCTAGACACTCAAGAATTTGAACACTTGGGGCTGGAGAGATGGCTCAGAGGTTAAGAGCACTGGCTGCTCTTCCAGAGGTCACATGAGTTCAATTCCCAGTAACCACATGGTGGCTCACAACCATCTATAATGAGATCTGGTCCCTTCTTATGGTTTGTGCACACAAAATGAATGACTGAATGAATGAATGAATTTGAACACGTGGGTCTCAAGTTGGCAGCTGAGAACTGTTTAGGGAGGTTTAGAAGGTGTGGCCTTAGAAGAAGGGCGCTGTATCACCAGGAGCAAACTTTGAGCTATAAAAGCCACCAGCACCAAGTGGTGATATGTGCCTTTAATCCCAGCAGAGGTATGCGGATCTGAGTTTGAGAACAGAGTGGTAGTTTACAGAGTGAGTTCCAGGACAGCCAAGGCTACACAGAGAAACGATCTTTTTAATAAACAAAAAAACAAAAAAACCACAACCACCTCACCTACTGCCCCCAGTCTGTTCTCTCTGCTCGGATCCTGTGGTTGAAGATAGGAGCCGTCAGTTCCATGCTCTTGTCCTGCCATGCCTCTCTGCCATGATGGACTCTTATCCCTCAGAACAGTAAGCCCAAGTAAACTCATTCTTCTATAAGTTGCCTTGGCAACCATATTTTATCACAGCAACAGAAAAGTAACCAAGACAATCTCTATCACCATGATCATCACCACTACCATTATCAATCACCATCACGAAAGACCATGATCACCAGCATTCAAAACCACCGTCTCCATCAGCATCATTATGACCACCACTGCCATCATCAGCACCAGCAGCACCTCTTCTCTCTATGGGGCTGGGGAAGGAGATTTAAACAGGGCCCCTGTCTGTCTCTATAGACCCAAAGCCTCCCAATCTTACCACATTTTCTGCTTGTATCCAACTGACCTTTTTGTCCATCAGTCTGGAAAAATTCTTGAATGCCCCAAGAAAACCTCTAGGATACCTACTGCTCTGTGCCACAAACCAGTGGAGTCACACATCTGTCAGAAGCATGAATAGACCAGCTCATTGTGGGTATATAAAATGAGCTGGAAAAACCACAGCCACAGACCACGTCCAGCCATCCTTAGTTTGGAATGGACAGAGACTTGGTCCTGGGTGTTTCACTGAGCATACACACAACTGTGTATGCTTGTGTCTGTGTGCACACATATATGGAGGCCAGATGTCAGCCTCGGGTATAAGAGCTGTCTACTTTGCATTTTGGAAATAGGTCTCTCTCTAGACTATTGACTAGGAAGCTGGCTGGCCAGAAAGTCACGGGGATCCTCCTGTCTGCACTGTGGAATTACAAGCATGTGCTACAATACCCAGCTCGATCTAGGGATTGAACCTGGGTTCGCAAACTAACCCAGCAGGCAACTTACCAACTTGCTAGGCATTTTTACCGCGGTATTTCACTTGTCTCAGTAGACAAGCCTCCTGGTCCATACTCTGGTTAAGTGAACTGGAAAGCACCTGTTTGTGAGGCATCAGGCCCTGCTCTTGATGGTCCAGCCCAATGCACAAGGGGGCCTGACCTTTGCCAATATGGGAGAAGCAGATGGACAACACATAGCCTCTCTCCACCTCCCAAATGCCAAACCCCAGAATCCCTAGCCATTGTGTACCAGGGTCCAATGCACTGCCTGCATTTACTTAACATCTTCCAGAGGTCAGTCAGCTGTTCCTAAAGGTGAGCAGTGACGCTGTAGGCTGCAGACTGTGCAGTAATAGCCACGTGCCAATAAAGCTTTATTGACACAGAGGCAGAGAGCAGAATTGCAAGCTGCCAGTTGCTGGCACTCTAGCCTGACTCTAGACATCAAGGTATGAAATGGGCCTGGTGACCACTGGTTATTTTTCCTCACAAAAAGCAAGAGTTGGGAATCTTTGGTGTCTCACTCCAGATTGTCCTGGACAGTCTTTACTTCGAGAATGTGCTCCCTATCTTAAAAAATTTTTATGTGTATGGGTATTTTTTCTGTATGTATATCTCTGTACCATGTGTGTTTGCCTAATACCCATGGAGGACAGAGGAGGATGTCAGATCCCTTGGGACTAACGTTACAGATAGTTGTGAGTCACCATGTGATTACTGAAAAATCACACTGTACTACACTGTAAAAGCAGTCAGTACACACATATTCTCTCTCTCTCTCCCTCCCTCCCCTCCCCCCCCCCTCTCTCTGAGATAAGATTTCTCTGTGTAGCCCTTGCTTTCCTAGAACTTTGTAGACCAGACTGGCCTCAGACTCACAGAGACCCACCCTTCTCTGCCTCCCAAGTGCTAGGATTAAAGGTGTTCACTACCACGCCCAGCTGCAGCCGGTGCTCTTAACTGCTGAGCCATCTCTCCAACCCTGAAATGTGGCCTTTTAACCATAAGGACTCTGGACTGGCCAGCCCTGGGCCATGGATGTCTCAGCTGAGATAGAAGCAGCTGTTTATTCCCATAATGCACTGCCAATAGCCTCTTCAGGTCAGACGCCATAGAGGGAACCCCAATGGTGTATGATGCCAGTCATGAGGGGCAGTAGGGACAGTGACTGTCCAGTGCAGGGACCTGGGCCCCGAAGCCCATCAACCCACACCATCTCTTACCTGACTCTTGCCTCGGCGCCGGTAGCTTCGCCTCACCAAACTCTTGTAGTTCTCATTCTTCTTAGTCAGGTAGTAATAGAGGACACACTCGGCCACTGTCTGTGAGACAGAGAGAAGACGCTGAGGAGTGTGCAGGGGGAAAGAGCGGGACCCAGCAGCCAGAGGCCTGAGTTCAAATTCTAGTTCCTCTGATGACAAGCTGGGTGACCTTGGCCATTCTCAATCAGCTCGTGTGTGACACGCAGAAACTGATCGCGCTAATCACAGCAGTTTCTCTGAATGGGAAACACACAGGAAGACGCTTGGCATGGAGAGATGGTATAGAGTCACAGGTTACCAACACAGGTCCTGTCCTGGCAACTGTAAGTAGAAAGAACCCACCCCCACCCCCACCCCCGTGGAGAATAAGGTCTCAGGTATATATGGCTCCACAAACCCAGCCCTTGCCATACCTGACTCTGGGCTCCTTCCCTGACACCTGGGGACCTGAACGACCTCTCCCAGAACTTAGGTGTCAAGGACAAGAAGCTTGAACAGATGTGCACAATGACAACTGTGCCAGAGATGCCCATTCCTATTGTTTAACCTAGTGCCATGCCAGAGACCCTGAGGACTGTGGAATGTGACAGACCCCAGCTGCCTATATATCAGGCCATCCTCCTAGAATGTGTCATGAACAGAGAGACCCGCAAGCCAACCCTTGCCGGCACCCGTGACCCACCAGAGAAACTGAGTGCCCACCTGGGCAGCGAATGTTAGGATGATGAACCCAACCTGGCGTCACCTCTTTACCTGTCACACTGCCTGGCCCTACTGGCCTTTGGCAGGCACCTGTGCCCTGAGAGCCTCTCTGCCTCAGACTGCCTCCTCTTCCCTCCTCCGCAGCCTTGATCAACCTCGTGGCTTTATGGAGCTCTAGCCTAGGTTACTAGGACTGTTGAGTAACCCACACCCAGCAGGACACATCACTGGCCAGGTAGGCTATTTATAGCGCTGGTTCCCAACACTGATTTTTCAGGTAGTGAAGGCCAAGGGGTCGCAGAACCTATCAGCCCCCACAACAGATGGAAGGGATGATCACTGTCTTTGAAAATGGTCACCTTCCAACAGGGCCAGGACAGGGAGCCAGCCAGGCTGGTGGCTGGTAGGGCTGAGACATACAAATCACAGCTGTCAAGGATGGGCCATGGGAATCTGAGGAGCTGGACACACAAACGCAACTCCAGCCAGTGCTGCCACATGCCCACACTAAGGGCTGTTCATGTGCTATCAGCCAGCCTAGGGTGTTGAGCAAAGGCCAAATAACTGCCCTCTGGTGACAGTGTGACTCCTTGCCAATAGTTGACAGAGCCTGGAACAGAGTGCTCCAGGCTCAGGTGTGAGGGGCGGTGGGGTTCAAACATCAATGCTGCGTGAAGGTTTACTCAGAATGATAAAGAGGTGTTAGCCACACACCAGAAGTAGATCTGGAGTGTCAGGACGCCCACAATACCCATGACATGAACTCAGGAGAAGTTCTTTCCACACGAGGTCCTGGATGCAGGCCATACCTGGCCACAAGGCCTCAGTTGGAACGTGGCAGAACTCTCTGAACTGGCGCCCACCCCAGTGTGCTGGGCAAATGACTATGTGGTGCCAGTCCCCACAGCTTTCCTGGCCGCCTGGGACTGAGGCCGAGGCTCCTCCCCATCCCGGGTGGGGCCTGCACGGCTTTTCCCCCTGAGGATGGAGGCGGAGGCAGGAAAAAAGATGGAGCTAGCCAGAGAGACAGAGGAGGGGCATGCACTCCACCCAGCGCAGACACCGGCCCTGGGGAATGATGGCAGGCTGGTTTAGTGCCTCCCACTGCCAGCCAGGAACCGACACTCACCTTTCTCTCCAGGAATGAGGCGATCAGGCCAAAGTTCTTGGGATGCTGCATGAACCTGGGGGAGGAGAAAAACAGGCATTGAGGCCAGGCCGAGGCTGAGGGAGGCCCCACAAGACAACCAAGAGCTGAAAAGTGCCCGGGCGCCTGCCACCCCAGCCTGGTTGGCGGGCGCCGCCCCACTAGCAGATCTTCAGGGCGTGGGAAGGGCTGCGGGGCAGGGACCAGGGTCCAGGGCGTTCCTCTGAGTGACTCACTGGCTGTAATGCCTTTGAAAATACATTTGTTTGTCTTGCCGCAGGCTTCCAGGAAAAATGAGGACACGGCATTCAGCTTGCCAGTGGGGTCCCCCCCACCACCACCACCAGATCTGCTTTTGTGTCTTTCTGGGTCTGAGAAGCTGGGCCTGACCCGGCCCGGCCCGGCCCAGCCCAGCCTACGCCAAGCCTGCTTGGATGAGGCCAGGCCAGCCAGGCGATAAGGCCTCCCGAGTGCTGGAGCAGAGCCTCGGATGCCCAGGAAAAGCCAAAAGTGGCTGGAGCCGCAGGGGGTGGCGGGAACTGGAGCCAAGCCACCGGCTTCCTGTGAAGGCTGAGCATTACTGGGAAAGGCAGCCAGCTGAAATGTCAGGGCCAGGCAGCCATGGGGGTGGGATAGGGTCAAGGCCTGCTCACACCCCTGGGGTGCTGAGTGGCGTCACTGGGCCTGTCCCCTTGTCTCCAACAACTTGCCACCAACCCGGTATCTCCCAGGGCAGAAATGGCTGCCAGCAGTACTGGGCTGGTTCCCACCAGAGCCTAGCCTGTGTTGGGCTGCCCCGCCTGGCCTCCAGGTGGCTGGGCAGCAGGCCAGAGGCCCCTCCCGCTTCCCCGCCAGACACTGGGGAATCCGGAAGGGCCTCTTAGCTCTTCCCAAGGAAGCCATGGTGGCAGGATGGCAGGATGGCCTGCCAGGGCCCCGCCCACACAGGTGGCACCTACTGCTCTTGCCCCACCCCCAACCCCTTCTACAGGGTTTCCTCAGGCAGTAATGGGCCCAGTACACCAGGAATCAAAGTTGAGACACTTCAGGGCACTTTTCTATTTCCCTATCACCAGTTCACTGGAGACAGGTAGAGTCAGGCCTGATGATACAACTTGCAACCCAGCAACTCAAGAAGCTGAGGCAGGTGGTAGCCAGACTATAGTGGGTTCCAAAACAAACGAAGCAATGTAGTGAGACCTCATCTCAAAAGTGTAAAAGGGACAGATAGCTTGATAGACAGACAGACAGACAGCCATGTGGCTCAGAGGTAGTCTGTCCCCAGGAATAGGCACATATGAGGTCCTGGGTTCAGCCTGGCACTAGGCACTTTATGCAGCTGCTGATGGAGCATGTATAGGGTTCTACATCTAAGGTTTAACTAATCACAGGTCAATGAGGCCCCAAAAGGAAGTCAACTGTAGCCATACATGCCTAGATTGCCAGTACCATGGGCTGAGGCAGGAAGTTTCAGAGTTCTGCCTGTGATCTCGGCATTCAGAAGGCTGAGGCAGGAGGATTGAGCCCAGGCCTGACTATGCAATGAGTCTGAGACCAGCCTGAGCTATGAGACTTTGCCTTAGAAACAAAGCAACAAACCACCAAAATCCAACACAAAGTAAAGAAAGTTCTACCCATCCGTAAGCACACATTCCTGTGCACATATCACCTGGGCCTGTAAAAGCCCTGGGATAAGCATGGGGACATATGGAGCTAATGCAAATCATCACCTTTACATAAGGAACATGGTGTCTAGAGCTTTCTGTGTTGGGGCCCCCGAGGATCTCCTGGAGCAGAAGTGGCTGCCAGCAATAGCAGGTCAGTTCCAGCAGAGCCCAGCCTCTGATGGGCTGCCCTGCCAAGGAGCCCACATGGGCACTAAGAGAGCACTATATGGCCATGCCCATTTTACACAGGAGGAAAGTGAGGCTGGACGGAAGTTGGCTTGGGCAGGGTCACACTGTCGTTAAGTGGTAGAACACCTGCCATCAACACCTTGACAAATGAGGCCTCCACAGAGACCAGGACCCTTTCGAGACCCACTTAGTGTGGCAGTGTCTTGCATAGACAGAAGATACACCAGTAGGCATCAGCTACAGAATTATCAGAGTAAATTACTATGCCTAAAAAGCAATGAGGTTTGACCACACACAACACCCCTAAAGTGCCTGTATACTAAAACAGCAAACCAACCAAGGGACCTGGACACACAGGGTCTCAGCCACCTCAGGACCCCATGACTGCCCTTAGTCATGTCATACAACATACCAGACTGAGAACAGGAGCCCCAGATACAAGTCACAAAGAGATCAAGGACAAGAGCCTCTGACCTGAGCTGCCCACGGGAGCTCCTCTACCATCCCCCCCTGCCCCCCGCCCTCCCCCTGAGGATTTTTTTGTGTTTCCACAGCCAAAGGTCACTCTCAAGACTGCCACTTGAGCCCAAGCCCTGTGCAGCCACCAAGCTTTGTCTGGGACCTGGGCGGGGGCCAGACTGCTGTATAGAGTCCTTCACAAGGCAGGTACAGCCTGACCCTAGACAGCCATTTTCCCAGCAGACATAAGGGAAATAAGGTCCTGGGGCAGATGAGGGCCTTTCTAGAAGGAAGGCAGGTCAGCCATTCCGCTCAATGGATGCTTTTCAAGAGCCTCCTTCCCAACAGGCCCTCCCTCTGTCCGGGCTTCAGTTTCTCCTTTCTTGCCTCCAGTCTTGGTCTTCTCTCAGGAGAGGATTCGGCCTCTAGAACACAACACTGTTCCAAATACGAGACCTACCACCTCTTCTAGAGTCCCCTGAAAGAGGGGATGCCTCTTTCTGCCTAAACATCACACCTCAGCTCCTCACCCTGGGCTGAGATGCTCTTCATCTACCCAGGAGCTCCACACTCATCTCCTCAAAATTGTCACCCAGAAGCCTCCCTGAGTTCCTTTAAAAAAAAAAAAAAGTGTTTTTTGAGGCAAAGTTTTTCTGTGTGGTCCCAGCTGTCTTGAAACTTGCTTTGTTGGAGACCAGGCTGGCCTCAAACTCAGAGATGTGCCTGCCTCTGCACCCCCAGTCCTGGGATTAAAGGTGTGGTCACTAGGTGAGCTCCATCTCCTATCATACCCGGCTCCTGCTCACTGAAGGCCCAGGCTCCCCCACAGTGCCTCCATCAGCAGCTCCGTGGCCCCGGTAGGTGTCTTCACCTCTGTGAGCCTATGTGGGGGAAACTGTCTGGCTCGATGCTGTGAGGACCAAGGAAGTAAAATCCACTACCTAAGAGGAGACAAGAACCGAGATTCCCATGGAGATGGAGGCAGAGATAAAGGCCAAGGACCCCAGTGTACCGCTGGGGCAGGGAGTGTTCTGGACAGACTGTCCCCGTGACTAGGCTGTGAGAACAGAGGAGACTCAGGCGAGGATCCAGGCAGCCGTGGAGGACACTCACTTCTCACGGAAGGTGTCCCTCTCCTGCTCACTCCACATGTTGGTAACCTGGCGGTCCTTGTACACTTTCATGGGGTCATCCATGAGCCCGTTCATGTTGATGAACTTGATCCTCTGCTGGTCCGCGTCGTATAACATGGGTGGTATCACTGCCAGCTGACGCATCTGCTTCTCCAGGTTCTGCAGCAGAGCAGAGGGTGGGGTCAGAGGGCAAGTGTGAGGCCTAGCAGGTGAGGGGTGTGTGTCCCGGGCCTGGGACGTGGGGGAGGGGGTGGCGATGACTTAGAAAGCCGGCAGTGGCCTGCGCTGGTGAGGATTTAGAGGTGTGGGAGAGCAGGAAGACAGAACTGTAAATTCAGCACAAAGCATCTGCAGGAGGGGCCATGAATCTCACGGCCACAAAGACAGTGTAATAAAACACTATGAGGGCAGGGGCAGGGTGCAGCCCAGCCTGGCTCCACGCACTCACAGGATGGTACATTTCTGGTTCCGAGCCAGGAATCCATGGCACAGTACAGGGCATGCAGAGCCTGGCCACCTTCCTGACTAGCCTCACAACCAGGACTTTCCATCATCCCCTGGGGACTTGGCCTGCTCTGCCTTCTGTGGTTGCCTCGCCCGATCATGTTAGGGAAATTCCGCTGCCTGCCGACTGTCCTGACCAGCGCTTTCTGATTCTGATCCAGACTCTGCCTCGAGCCTTGCGCTTGTACTGGTTCCCCCAAGGTGCAGCAGCACTCCTGTGTGGCTAGGAGCCAGGGAAGTGTGGGTAGACAGAGCCACCTTCTCCCTGCTTCCAGAGGAAATGAAAGCCACGTCCACATCCTAGAGATGCTGGTGACCACCACATCAGTGGGACAGGTATTGAACCCAGGCACATGTTCACCAGTGAAGACAGCCCCACGGCTGTAGCTGGTCGCTTTTTGAGTTCTGCTCTCTGTCTACAAGAGGAGGGAGGTTTTCCAGCAGAACTATGGCAAAAAAAAAAGATGTCACTTCAAGGCCAGGCATCTAGGGATGTTACACTGCACTGGGGTGCAGGCCCCGAGCTGGTGGTCAGGGTGCTGGGTGCTTGGGGGCTGGCTGTCAGTGTGTACACGGACACAATTGTAAGCAGCCATACTGGGTGCATGCCCAGCTCTGGATGGGCTGGGACTCAGCTCAGAGGACAGCTTTAATGGTTGCTCCACAGCCACAAAGGTGTCACTGGCCACTCTGTCTGGCAGCCGTCTTAGTTTCCATGTAAACAGCCTCCAAGTGTTCAAAGGTCTATGCTATGCCATGGTCACCTCTAGCTGCGAGCAGAACACCAGGAAGGAAGCAAGCATGTCGGCACATGGCATTCTGAGTCTACTGTGGTGCTAGCCATGGGGACAAATGTCACACTGGACCCCTGGCCTACAGACCAGAAAGAGGTAGGCCCCAAATAGCCCCTCACTAGGCATGAGCATCTTTTCTGCTTCATGGCCTTCTCTGGCTGGGAGGGTGACTATAAGTGTGGGGGGGTCACCAAAACTGGCAATGGTGTCCAGGTGCCCAGGGAGGACCGAGGGGGCAACAAGCTGGACGGCAGGGTCCTGTAGGTGGGTCCTCAGCGATCTCCACCTGATCCCACTGATGGGCTCGCCAGTGCTGCCAAGGTCAGCCAAGAGTGAACGAAAGCTTGGTAGTGGCAGAAGACTAAGGGGTACCTATCCCTGTCCCCCAATTCAGCTGCCTGGTATCCCTTCTGGGCACCTAGGCTGCAGGTCAGTGAACGTCCCCAGCTCTGTCCGGCCAGGCCATCTTCCATAGTTAGCTAGTATCCCTATCAACTCTGCACTTTGGGGGACAGGCATGGCCTGGCATGGCCACTGGTTGCTGGTGTGCCCACAATCCCCTGCATTGGTTCTGACACATGTCCACCACCAGCCTCTGGATTGAAAACATCAGGGTGGCTTCCTTTCCTGCTGTGGCATGGAACACATGTACGGGAAGACATGAGGGGGACATGCAGAGGCAATGGACTCACCTCCTGCTCAGACAAGCCATCAATGATCTCGGAAACCTCATGTTCACTGCGGGCAGCCGACATGGAGAGCCCGCTGCCACGCTGGCCCACCCTGCTGGAGACCAGAGGGATACAGTCAGGATCAGCCATCCTACTGAGAGGCTAGGCAGTGTCCGTGGGGCAGAACATTCTAGAGTGAATGGGGAAGGGGAGGTCAGGGCTAGGCTTCCCATCCTCACATCTGACCACAGGCTGCGGAGCCCCTCAGGAATGTCAGCCTGAGGCTATGGAGTAGCAGCCCATCTCTAGTGAATCACTCTGATAAGGGACAGAGACCCACCAGGAGCCCAGTGTCGCCTCCAGCCTCAGGGCCATGATGCTGTGGTCAGTGAGACAGGTCTATGATCCGGCGAATGCAGGTGACCACCTCTACCTAGCCTCATTTGTTGAGAACAGCCCGCCTGGGTTTCTGACCTTGCGACCACGGTGGGGACAGGCACCTACCTAGAAGCTGGGTGGAGTCACCCCCTTCCACCCCCTTAGCTGAAGTCTCACTCGGCAGCTTCAGAAGGTGTGGGGCAGGAGGAGGAAGATCAACAGTAGGCAGTGTCGGGGCCCAGCAGGGGCTAAGGGGCCCTAGCAGTAATGAAGGCCCGTGGTGCCATTCAGTGCGACAGAGGCCACTGGGGACCCCATGGACCGGCGCAGCTCCCCTCCACGTGCACTCAGCGTGTGCATTCTCTTACATGGGCTCACTCTTGCACACTCATCTCCATGTCCTCACTTCTGCATGCACTCGCCCATCTTCTCACCCTCACCTCTGCACAGCCTCACCTCTGCCCAGCCTCACCTCTGCCCAGCCTCACCTCTGCCCATCCTCACCTCTGCCCATCCTCACCTCTGCACAGCCTCACCTCTGCCCATCCTCACCTCTGCACAGCCTCACCTCTGC